>VCRD01002436.1:67333-88394 GCA_006783055.1 Trinorchestia longiramus | reverse complement strand
TTCACTAGTAGGTAGACTCTAGTTCACTAGTAGGTAGACTCTAGTTCACTAGTAGGTAGACTCTAGTTCACTAGTAGGTAGACTCCAGTTCTCTAGTAGGTAGACTCTAGTTCTCTAGTAGGTAGACTCTAGTTCTCTAGTAGGTAGACTCTAGTTCTCTAGTAGGTAGACTCTAGTTCTCTAGTAGGTAGACTCTAGTTCTCTAGTAGGTAGATTCTAGTTCTCTAGTAGAGAGACCATAGTTCTCCAGTAGAGAGACCATAGTTCTCTAGTAGAGAGACTCTAGTTCTCTAGTAGAGAGACTCTAGTTCTCTAGAAGAGAGACTCTAGTTCTCTAGTAGAGAGACTCTAGTTCTCTAGTAGAGAGACTCTAGTTCTCTAGGAGGGAGACTAATTGCCTAGTACAGAGACTAATTCTCTAGTGAAGAGACTAACTTGCTAGTGGGGGACTCTCTAGTAGGCAGATTTTAGTTCTCTAGTTTGGAAACTAGTTCCCTAGTCTTGCATGAAATAACACAGAATACGTTTTTTTCATGATACAGAGAATTGAGCACTGTACTGGTACAAAGTACTAACGTAGCAAACATCTGACTCAGACTATGGTTCAGAAGCTCATTCACTTTTCCGATCCAACTATGTATGTAGACTGAAAGGTCTCTTTAAACTAAGGACATACTTGAAGAGAATACATACAGCATATAAGAACTTGCTACTTAGAATAGAATTGCATAGCACAAGGTATCATACAGTCATACATGAATAACATTACTACAATTAATAGTTTGCGTTCAGTCTGCACCTACAGTGGGGATTAGTCCAGATAAAGTTTCTGGTAGTATTTCTTTACAAAAACTAAATGGATCAATTATAGTTGCATTATTAATTTCCCACACATTTGAAGAAAAAGCATCTCCATAACAAAGCAAAAAGAAGAACAATATCCACAATGCAATGACATTAAAAGATCCTGCTATACTTCAACTGCCAAAATTTATACACATAAAATCTTATCAAACACATCAATGCACTAAGTAGGTTCTTCCTACCAAGTAAATTATACAATTTACAATTATACTAATACAATAATAATTAGTTGTAAATCTATTATATATTTGTCTCTATGCTAATATCAAATCAGTCAAATCTAAACCATAGAATTTTCATGTGAACTTTCTAATAAATTCTATCCACTTATATACTAGAGTGTATCTCCCTCTCTGTGTGTGTCTATCCCATTACTTCCTATCTATTACTGAAGAAAAATTATAGAACTGAAATTAGAACAGGTATAGATGTATTATAAGCATTTTATTGTGGATATCAAAAATGCCAGATTTCTATGAAATACGCCATTTCTTCCCATTATTCACCTTTTTCTCTTACAGGGCCCTGTTATCGGTAGATAAGATACAGAATGGAAGTTCTGCATACATTCCTGAAAAACATTCAAGTTCTGATAGTACCATGGGCAAAACTGGAAAATGCACTTAAGTTGATCCTTAATTTTATCACTTTTAAACCATGGAATTTCTATAGGTGCCAATTAGGGCATCATATTAGTAGAGGAGATACAGAATGGACGTTCCATATATTTTCATAATAATAATTATTCAAAACAATAATTTGTCATAAGTATTTAACACATTCGTCCTTATAATTTCAAACTAGCAGGACCCATGGAAATTCCACAGGATGAGAAATATACTGGTCTATTTCTTCTGATGTGCTGTCTTTGCAATTGATTTTGCCTTAACCCTTTCGCTGCGGGACGGTATAGCCAGTGCGCGGCGCAGCCAGTGAGCTCACTCATGACGGGCAGTGATGCCAAATGAAATTGCCCAAAAGGTGCCAGATTCGCTATAAAAAGGTGCCAGAAAGAGCTAAAACCGAATGGGGTGGAGCTAAAAAAAAGATCTAAAATAATAATTTTATTAATTCATATCTACCACTTACCGAATTAAAGAACACTATGTAAGTGCTGTTTAAAATTTGCTTAATTAAATGCAGTTTTCTTCGAAGATGTCCAAAATGTCTTGGGTGCTCTGCTGTTGATCTTGTTCAGCATAAGTACGTACTCATATTTCCAATTGAATTAGCAACTGATGATGGTAAGTCATAGTCTTTACAACACCAATCATTACGTCTTAGGCCATACTTCACATGCAGAATACTTTTCAACAAAGGTAATTCCATCCTATTTTTAATTTATTTTTCACTATGTTCATAGAAATGAACACTCTTTCAACCTCAGCATTAGAGTTTGGCAGTAATAGTAAATTCATGGCACAGTTAGATAGTTCTTTAAAGGGATTCACACCAGAAGCATCTTGATACTGATACACTTCTAACCACAATTTTTCAGTGTTTTTCTAAATTTGTCCACCTATTTAAATGAATGCTGTTATATTGGTACTCGACAGCAGCAACATTTTCTTCTGAATTGCACATTATTTCCAAGATTAGCTTAATTTGTTCCTCTATCGGTTTCAAAGTGTTTTCAACAGAAAAGCTAGATACTTGCTTCAAAATGTTTATGTTTTTAGGTAATCTTTCTTTAATTTGTTGAAAGATATTCAACATAGACATTTTTGATCAATTCCTTATGATCATTTCATCATCTTGAGTTAGTTTTTTCTCAATTCTTAGTTCAGAAACTTTTCTCTCAAACCTGTAACCAAGATTTGGCTTAAGGTCTAAATATTCTTCTATATCAGATTGCAGAGGATCTACTCTGCTGGTTGGAAGTATCAATAACTGAGCAAAGGATTTCACTAAATGAGAGAGATCTTAAATACCTTATTTTTGTCCAGATTATTAGACTCAAATACTTTCTTTACTTGCTGAACTTGAACTAGCACAGGATGTAGGAACAACAGGTATAACAAATTTCTTTCATCTTTGTATATCTCATACAATATTTGAGCGGTGTAGTATTTTTCTTTAGAACTGGCAATTCCAAAATGCGTTTTTAACTCAAGCTACTGGCGTAAAATCTTACCTACAGCTGTTTCAATTGAAAGCCACTTTGTCGAACAGTAATTCACAATTTTCAGAGGAGTCTGATTGCAATTGTCATTGATGGCTTTATAAAGCTGACTGTACGACATTAAAACACTGTTGAAAGTTGCAGTTACAATATGCAATCACTGCACTTAATGTTGACACTTCTCAAACTGATACAAGACTCATTGCACGGCGCGGCGAAACCAAAGCGGGTGAAAGTCGAACAAAGGACGACGCTGGGCATAAAACAAGTACTGAACGAGAACATAACGAGTATTGAACGAGCTCGCTCAGCCAAACTGTAAGTTATCCTAGATTAAAACAAGTTCGAACGAGAAATTTGTGCGGTTTATGATACAAATCCCTTTGATTTGTATCATAAACTGTAAAATGTTCATTTACTTGATACTGCCAAAATAATACATACTGCATTCATATGTATATGAAAATGCTAAAAAATACCAGATTATTTTTCATGGAACAAAATTTGGAGCCAGATAACAAGGCGCAGGAGCTAACCGTAACCAAAAGATGCCAGATCTGGCTCCAAAAATGCTAAATTGGCAACACTGATTACGCGAGCTCGATAAGTGTAGCAGCGGTACACACATATGCTTATGACTGATCTCCTCAGTCACCCGTCACTGGCGCGACATTTTGATACTGATCTCCTCAGTCACCCGTCACTGGTGAGTGTTTTCAATGACTGAGGAGATCAGTCCCACGCAGCGAAAGGGTTAAATTAAACTTTACCAAAATTTATATTTCCAATTCTCTGCCTATATCTCTCTCTTTGGTTTTGATGATAATTCATTCTTCTTCATTCATGTTCTGTTCTCTTTGCTGAAATAAATTTCTCTGCCGCTCAAGGTACTGTACCCGTTATTCCTCATCCATATTTTCCCTCCTTTGCTGGGATAAATTTCTTTGCTGCTGGCGGTACTGTGCTCGCTGTTCCACATCCATATTTTCCTTTCTTTGCTGTGTTAAATTCCTTTGCTGATCTCGGTACTCTTCACGTTGTACATCGTTTATTGCTGCTTGCCTCACTTGCTGACGTTGCATCTCCCTCTCAAAGATTTCCTGCCATTGTTTATTCCTTATTCTCTGCCTGCAGTCTCATTCCATCACGAGCAGCTTCCAATCTTCGCTCAATTTTGACAGTTTTTATGTAAGTTACGATTCTCTAATTAAATATGTCTTAATAATTAGGAGAAGTTTATATAAAATGTCAAACAAATCAATGCGTGTAAAGGCCATCTTTTAATGTTACACTACGGAATTCGGTAGCTATGATACTACAAACTCGACGAAAGCGTGACGTACTAAGTAAGGAAGGAATAAATAGAATTATAATAAGAGTAGTCAAATTTAAACTGTGGAATTTCTGCAGAAACTATCTAGTTACTTTAATAAACTAGACAAAAGCTGAAAAACCATGCAACAAAGAGCATTTCATAGTTTTTAGCTAAGAGCGGTGTTTCCAGTTTAAAACAACAATTTAAGATCAGCAAAGTTTTAAAACACCATTAGTTTCAAATTTGAGAAGAAATACTTGTAAGGTTACAAGCCTCACCTTCAGCAGCTCATCCATCCAAGCCACAACCATGCTGTCCGGCTGAAAAGTATAGGAGAGATCACACAATTAATTTTCATTAATAAAATTTGTAATCCAAGATGGTAAATGAGCCTATTATGCATTAATTTGACTTTGAAAGCTTAAAAAATTTGGAAAAAGTAAGAACTGATAGAGTACCATGAGACAGCAAGAGAACTTGTTGCCATCTTTTTTACCTCAATTCTCAAACATTACTACACTACAATGTTGTGAGAAAAGATAAGAAAATTAGGTAAACTATAAAATTTGGAAGGTTCAAACATAGCAGTATGCAGTATGGCAACAACTGGCATTCAGTATGATGACATTGGTCGCCTTTGCAAGAGCGACCAATGTTATCAAATTATCAGTCATATCACTATCCAGAGTAAAGCATGCATTGCATTAAGTTTCCTACAAGCTATTGAGGCAAATCATGAAGCCCAAGCTGTGCTATTTATAGATGCTGTATACAATTAACATTGTCTGTAGAGCTAAAAAATCTTAAAAATCTAAAAACCAAATTACTTCTAGTCTCAAGCATTTCAAATAAGCAACTACCCTAATGTAGAAAAGAAAGATAAATTGAAAGTAATGTGGCTTCTCTTATTGAGAATTTATCTCTGTCTTTTACTGGAGATAATCAATAGAATTCACCATGACACAAAATGAATCAACCATATTAAAATTCATTATCAAAACCAGCAAATTTAGAACTAATGGCATACTAGTTAGAGTCCTAATTTATTAAAATGATTCAAGAATATCTCACCTGCTCAAAGCATGTAGCTATGTTAGCCGTGACAAAGAGGATGCGTGTCACATCCTTGGGTAGAGAGGCCATTGCTGCACTGCAGTCACTTAATTTACTTCTTTACTTGCATACTTTCTACGTCTCAATTGTAAAATTAAATTATTAGCTTACAAATATACAGTTCCTGTCTAAATAGGCAAGAAGCTCAATGCCTTCAAAAAAAGAAAATGAAAAATGTGCACACATTGTTTCTCAACTTCCTGCAAAGAATATATAGAAATATGAACATCGAGTCAGGTAGTGGGACAACATACATGCCATTTTTTTTTAAACAAGACCTTACTCTTAATCCTTTAAGGACCAAATTATTCTTTGACTGATCATAATAGTGAGTAAATTATCCCTCACCCTTAGTTGCCTTTGATGCAATTTTATCAAACTCATGAGAGAAATATTTCGAATTAAAATGGATTAAAAATGATGCAGTAAAGTCAAGAGATGATATTCCCATTATATATTCTAATGGTGATAGAAAACAGTAGAACATGGCAACAGGATATTCCCATCATATATTCTAATGGTGTTAGAATACAGTAGAACATAACAGTAGGATAGTCTCATTACCTACATATATAATCGACAGTATATCTCCATCTCTCTCTATCTGTGTGTGTCTGTTCAGTTACTTCCTGTCTATTACTGAAGAAAAATTATTGAACTGAAATCAGAACAGGTATGCATGTATTACAAGCATTGTATTGTGGATACCAAAGACGCCGAATCACTATATAATAGTGTTCCCTTGATCCTTCGCGTTCCGTTAATTGCGGACTCGCTATTTCGCGGGTTTTCAAAAAACATTTATGTAAAATATTTATAGAGTTATTTTCGCTATTTCACAATTTTTGCGGTATTTGTTCGATCCATATGTAGTACGTGTTGTACAGTAATATGACAATATTAAATCTGACACTAAAAGAACATAAATCAAAAAATTACGATTTACAGCAAATAGCGTGTCATTCAGCGGATAAAAACACCATAAACGAACAGTACGATTTGCGCAGCGGCCGATTGAGACGGTACTTGCCGACGTGAGATTGTAAACAACAAACGATTGGTAGACTGCTGGAAAGGCGACCAACCAGAGAATGCTGCTCTGTATCCCATTAGCTGATTGGCTCAGTAACCGTCGCATCTTGCATTCGAGTGGAGCTTCGCCTCACCGCTCTTCCATTTCACGTTATCATCGGGCTATCGTGTGTGCATAGTTATAAAATATCCGTGTTATTTTGTGCGTGGTATCAAAATAAACATAGCGTCCCTACATCGCGGATTTTCGCTTGTTGCAGGTGGTTCTGGAACGTAACACCCGCGATAAGTGGGGGAACAATGTACTCAATTTTATTCATTATTAGCTTTCTTCTCTTACATGGCCATGTTATCGGTAGATACGATACAGAATGGAAATTCTATACATATTCATGAAAATTATTCACATTCTGATAGTAGCACAGGTAAAACTAAAAAATGTATTTCATTTCATAAATCGTTCATTTTCAAGCTGTGGATTTGCAACGGGTACTATCTGGGCCATGTTAACAGTAGATAAAATACAGAATGGAAGTGTTGTATATAATAATGAAAAGTATTCATTTAAAATAATAATTTGTTGTAAATGTTTGATACATTCATCTTTATAATAATTTCAAATTGGTCAAATCCAAATCATGGAATTTCTATGGGAACTATCTAGTTATTATTATAGTATATTTTAATGGTTAGAATACAGTAGAAAATGGCAACAGAAATAAGCTGATTGATGCTTTCTTAGGTTGCTACTGAAGTCCCATTTCCATCTGAAGTTAGGGCATGAATCCAACACCCACAGGCACCAGAAATAAAGAAGGTTAGGAATGGTAGTACAGTAGAATTCCTTTAAACTGGCACTCACTGGTCAAGCTTTATATATTTATTCATTATTTTTTCTTCTTTAATTGCTTTAAGCAATTGATATTGTTTTTCTTTTATGTCTAGCGTGTCTGTGAATTGTTTGCGGTTACTTGGGTGATATTACCCGGCAACTGCAAAGTCCCATGGGCGCCGGTTAAAACGACTTCTACTGTAGTCAGATTCTCAGTCATAAATTTTTATGCAATTTTTACCTGACTCGTAGTAATTGATAATTATATGCCTCTTCATAAACAAAAGTTACACGAGGCTCTATACATAATAGCTATATGACTCAATAAATGACTTGCAATACACAACTGTTGCATGACTCTCAGTACACATCAAGTGTATGACTTGAGTTCCACAATTATTACAAGACTCAAGGTATACGGAAAGTACACATCTTATAGAACACAATTTGACATGTGTGGTATACAATAATATAATTTGCAGCATACACAAGATACATGACCCATAATACACAAAACTATGGCTTGTGGTATACAATAATCACATACTCATGCAACAACACTTATAATTGTAAGATCCGTGGTACTTAATAACTATACAACCCAAAGTGCTTGTTACTAAACGTGTTGAAAAATAATGATATAACTCTTGATTTGCATGACTATATTATATGACTAGAGTTACACAATAACTATGCCTTGTTCAGAACAATTACGTAGCTTGTGGTATTTATTGATTATATAGCTTGTTGAATATATTCGATTGACCAGTAGTACACAATAAGCTTGAGCTTGTTGTATTCAATGAGACACTGGACCTTTGGTCACACCTGAAAGCAGAACTTCATACTGCTGGTATTCCTTTGGTTATACCTGAAAGCAGTACTTCATAATGCTGGGATTCCTTATCCAATATTAGTCAAGATTATTTCTAAATCTGTTCAGTGTCAGAAAAAAAAACATTTTCAGGCAGCTACTTCCAAATTCTAACTATTTTAAATGAAAAGAAATTTAAGGTCTGAGGCATCTTAAAATTTCTCATAAGTTTTTGCAATTATTTCTGGTTTACATGTTATTATCTCCATCGAACCTTTCAAAAAAACATTGTCAAAGCCATTAAGGTATTTGTACGACTTGATGAATAGTTATCACAGTCTTTTTTGTTTTACAGAGACAACTTTAAGCTGTTAAAGACACTCTTTGTAGCAGAGATTACAAGTCCAAGAATAATTTTTGTAGCTTTCACAGAGGATATCATCTGAAATAAAACCTTCCAGGGTAATCGAAGAACAAAACAACATCCATTTTCAGTACCACAGGGAAAATTAGCTCCTCCTCTAAGTAATGACAGCACTAAGCTAAGCACTTCTCAATTACACTTCAGACAAGAGAGTTTTACAAGTTGCTATTATTCAATTTCATTTGCTAGTTTCATTTCTCAACTATCATAGTAGCACTAGAGTTGCAACAAGCACATGCAATTGAGGAACAGGCTTAGATTTGAGGGCCAGCACTGGCTGGGGCTTCTGTAACGGCCTGTAAAGATAATCTTCACTATGATTAAGACAGCTCTACACCAGAGCTGCTTAAAGGAGCGTTTCGCGTCTCTGTTCTAAAACTGTACTTCATTGTTTAAACACTAGGGTTAATACCAACGAAGATTAGTCACCGTTCATTGTAGCCATAACTAACAGAGCCAACTTCTGTTTCTTTGTCGTGTTTATTTGGGGCTTCAAAAACTAGTTCACATAGCCCCAGGTCTGAAGGTAGGTTGACTTTCTTTCGTTTACGATGTTTCCTTTGTTCCAACCTGCAAAAAGACAAAAGTTTAAATACTTAGCGAAGGATGGCAAGGGTTCTGCTATTCCATCTTCTATAAATCTTTCAATATAAACATAATATTTCATTTCACAATTTTTTCTCTCCTATTTTTGTATATCATTTTCAAGGTCTACTGTTAGTTGCTAAGGCATGCCCAACCCAGTGCCACGCACGAGTTGTTATATCTGTCCTGAAGGTCCAGCCTGGGTGGCGCAGCCTGGAGCTTCTAAAGGCCAAGAGACAAAAATATCTTAAATGACCAAAATGGTCTTTATGAAACAACTCTTGAGGGCATATCTCTGAAGGAGTGAAATTGGGGCTTGTCAGAGAATAAGGAAACATTCCCTCTTACAGGTGGCAACTCTTTATAGTAACCTATATCAAGAGCTGCTTAAGAGAGTGTTTGCCATCTGTTCTAAAACTTCACTTTATTTTTGAAGAATTAGGGTTAGTACCAACGGAGGTTAGCCACATTAGTCTACTTCAGTGGGCCTTAATCTAGGTTGGATAGAACGCCAGGGGTTTGGTGAGTCAGTCTCAGGGGTTCGGCGGAGGTCGACACACATACGACTCATATGATGACACGCCCCACTTGGGCATCAGTGGCTGCAGATGATCATGCTAATACATCGATTGGCCAATCTGTGCTGCAGCGAATTTGGTGCGCTCAGTAGTCGATTTGTGGCTGTCGTGATGGTACGTCTTGTGATTTCTTTCTCAATATTTTATTCTCTTCATACCTACTATAACGAGCAAAAATGAGAGTGGTCGGATGAATATGTACGATATGGATTTACATGTATGCGGAACGTGATGGAAGTCAGCATTCTAACTGCATGATTTGCAATGCCAAGTTGAGTAATTCTAGTCTACCACCGGAAAAACTAAGAGAACACTTCCTTAAGCTGCATGGATTTGAAAAATACAAGAACACAACGCTCGTTGAATTCACGGTGAAGAGAGCCAGATTCGATGAAAATGCTACTCTGCCTGTTCTTGGCTTTGCACCCATCAACAAATCGATCCTCACAGCATCGTATGAAGTTGTTTAGTTGATCGCAAAGCAAGGGAAACCCCACACCATTGGTGAAACACTCGTACAACCAGCTGAGTTGAAGATGGCGAATATCATACAAGGAAATGAGGCTGAAGTGAAGTTCCCCCAAATTCCTCTTTCAAATGACACCATCAGAGACAAAATAGAGGACATGAGCAAAGACATCTTGGTTCAAATAGTTGCAGATCTGATTTCAAGCCCGGCAAAATTCAGCCTTCAATTCGACGAGACCACAGACGTTTCCAATTAATTAAGCCAGCTTGCTGTATCCGTGCGCTATGTAAAAAACGACGTGATAAAGGATGATTTTCTATTTTGTAAGCCTCTTACAACAAAAACTAAGGCAGCCGATATGAAGAAACTTGTTAATAACTTCTTACAAGACAACAGTCTTTCGTGGGGTATGGTTTCTGCAGTTTTTTCGGACGGAGCTCCAATCATGCTGGGAAGAAAGTTTGGTTTTGGTGCGGTAGTGAAAACCAATACACCACACATCATAGTTACGCATTGTATTCTGCACCGGCATGCGTTGGCAACAAAAACCTTGCCTCCAAAACTGTCAGATGTATTAAAAATTGCATTGGAATGCATGAGGCACCGTATCTTCGGTGAGCTATTCAAAGAAATAGGCTTTAAATTCGAGGTACTTCTGTACCATTCTAACATTCGGTGGTAATTCCGGGAACAGGTGCAGAATCGTGTTTTTGCCGTGCGTGTGGAATTAGCCCTGTTTTTGCAAGAGCACCAACATTGTTATGCAGATTGCTTCAAAAATTCTGAGTTTATTCTCATTTTAGCGTACTTGGCTGACATCTTCGTAGCTCTCAATCATCTCAATCAAAATGTAGAGCGGTGGATTCAACATCATCGAAGCGGAGGAAAACCTGAATGCTTTTCAAAAAAAGCTAGCGTTATGAAAATGACGAACAGAGAACAATAACTTCACAAACTTTCCCCTGCCAGACGACTATGTAAGATCGAAGATGTATCTGGAATCGGAGACATTTCTGTACACGCGGAACTGCAGCAAGCAATTGCCATGCACTTAGATGGGCTTGCAAAGTCTCTCGACAGATACTTCCCTCAAAGATTGTCATATCCAGCATGGGTGAGACAGCCGTTCACGTTTAGTGTTGAGACAACAGATGTCAATGACGAATATCTCGATGAAATCATTGAAATTCAGCAGAACCAAGTTCAACAGCAACTCTTCAGAACAACAACGCTTTCAACGTCTTGGTGTCAACAAATGGTAACGTACCCCCTATTATTGCTGAGAAAGCTCTGGAGATCTTTATACAGTTTGTTACAACATATCTTTGCGAGCAATCCTTTTCGAGAATGCTGGATATAAAAACGAAGAAAAGGAACAGACTTTGTAGCAAAAATGACATGAGAGTGGCACTTGCCAAGGTGAAGCCGCGCATTTCTGCAATGGTCTCTGAGAGGCAACAGCAGAAGTTACACTGATTTGTAATTGATCTGCAGATTCATTGTTTTTTGTGTGAAAATCATGTTTTAATAATTTCGTTCTTTGGACACAGTGGTGTTGATGCATGGTTCATTTTGTGCACAAGTAAAATATATACCTATGTTTTGAATTAGAAAAAATCATTTTATTTTTCTAATTAAGAAGTGTTCGATGAATGCGCAAATGAAACTCGTGGGAGTCAGTACCTCCAACAAGGTTAAGAACCACTGGTATACTTGGTCTTTATTTTTATTTCTATAAATCACAACTATTCAAAATCAGTTTTGGCGTAACGTATTTGTGAGCCAGTTTATATCAAGTTCTGGTTTTGCATTTTTGTTTACTTGTTTATTTGATCTCATTAGGTTGTTACAAAAATAATGGCCGATTTCAGAAGCATGCATTTAATCCTTGGTAAATGAACAATAGAGATGTTAAACTTAGTCAAAATATGAACCCTGAGCCGCTGTGCATCTCTGCCATCGGACTACGAGATTATTTATCCCTTGTTGATAAAAAGCTGTGGCTGTGATGCAACAAAATCTTTGAAGGTCGTTTCCACCACCTTTTTAGACATAAAAGGTTTACCATCCAAAAATGTGCTCAAGTGCTTGAATGAATGATAATCAGTAGGTGAAAGATCTGGAGAATATGGTAAAGTCTCGTAACCCAGTTCTGTGAGTTCCTGGACGGTCGTTCTTGCAACACGTGGTCACGCGTTATCGTGGAGCAGAATTGGACCACGTCGATTCACTAATGCCGGTCTCTTTTCGCTCAATCGAGCATGCATAACAGCGAGATCATTGCAGTATCTCTCTGCATTAACCCATTTACGCCGAGCGTGTTCATATGAACACAGTTGTTTTTGTACCCTCACAGTTTTTGTACCCTCTCGTGCCGAGCGTGTCCATATGATCACGCCTCATATTTCAAAAATTATATTTTATACAACTAAATGGATGTCATTTTTGTTTCTTTTACATCCATTTTACCCTTTATTGAAAGTTATAACAAATCTGAATACATTTCCTATTCTCGGCGTAAATGGGTTAATGGTCTCATTGACTCCCAAAAAACAGTAGTGAATAACACCTATTGCAGACCACCAGACAGTCACCATAATCTTTTTCTGGTGCAACATTGGCTTTGGGAAGTGTTTGGGGGGCTCATCACGATCGAGCCATTGACCTGATCGTTTACGGTTATTATAAAGGACCCACTTTTCGTCACAAGTGACAATTCGGTTAAGAAAGGGATCGTTGGTGTTGCACAGAGAGAGCATCGAGCACACTTCAAAACGCCTAATCTTTGAATTCTCATTGAGCTCATGAGGAACCCATTTATCGAGCTTTTTCACCTTTCCAATAATCTTCAAATGGCGCGAGACTGTTGCAATGCTGATATCAAGTGCCTGAGACATTTCTCTAACACTTTGACGTGGATTTTGCTCAACAACCGCATGCAATTGCTCGTTCTCGAGACTACCCAAACGTCCTCTACCCTCTTCCTCTTTAAGGCTCTCATCACCACTCCGGAATTTCCCGAACCACCTTCGTACTGTCCGATCCCTTGTGGACTCTTCTCCCCATGCTCGGTTGATATTGGCAAAAACTTCGGAGGCGTTGCGCCCAAGTTTGAACTCGTGCAAGATAAGTAGGCGAAGGTCATGTTTTGTCATGTTCATCATGGAGGGATTCTATCCTTCAAAATTATGTTCTGTCTGAAAAGAAGTTACAAAACATTAATGAGCACACATTAATTGTTATGCATGCCAAGGTTCATCGAAAATAAACTAAAAAAGTTGTGTTAAAATTACTTTTCAAACCCCAGACCTTCGAGCGGCCATTATTTTTGTAACAACCTAATATATGTTCTCTAATTTGTAAATTTTTTCCAAGTACCGGAAAAAAGCCTCTACGATCAATTTTTGTACAATTTCAGGGAAGGGTCCACCTCCTAATATATTTTTCAAGAAAGCAGGAACTTTTAGAGAGGTTAGTGTTAGTTAGGTTAGCACATTCATCAGAATAGTTCAAACAATTGAACAGCACATGCTCTATAGTATCTACTCTACCGCATAGGCAATTGGGATCATTGGTCTGATTAACACGGAACAAGTGGGATCTCAAGCCTGTATACCCAACCCGTAGTCTAGCCAAGGCAGTTTCTACACGACGGTTCCTATAGGAGGCCCAGGGCCAACTACCAGAACTGCCTAATTTGCACGAGGTGGCACCCCTTCCCGGTTACCATGAGTTGCTGTAGCCATGTTGAGTTACAATGCGTCCTAAATGCTTTACATGCAAGACTTACAGTTTCCCCCTTAGAGTAGGACGTCAGTGTGCGGTATCGCAGTAAATGCGCCGCTTTAGCAGCGATATCTGCAGGCTCATTACCCGACACACCTCTAAGGCCTGGAATAAACCGCATCCTAATACAATGAGAGGAAGTAATATTAATCAACTTGTTTTGTATATTATAGACCAGAGGAATGTAGTATTTAGGTTTTGTGTTGCAAATCAAATAAAGAGAGCTCAATAAATCTGTGAATATGACGTATTTATCAGAGGGGCCCCAATTCTCCGAGATTCAAGACAGGGCTTCATGTATTGCATGGAGTCCACATTCTATTACCTGTTTTTGTGGGCGAAGTTTTCAATTTAGCGTGACTCCTTTTGAAGAGACCACAACCGCAGCTGAGGGGGAACAAGTAGGCTCGGTAATTCGCGAACCATTCGTGAATATAGCTGTGTAATCTGCAAACTTAGTACCCATTAGTTCATTATAGATTTGGATAACTGATTGGGAGGTTGATGAAAACACAAAGGAAGGTAAAAATTCAGTCAGAATGCAATCATCCGTCCGGAACCAAAGAGGAAATGGCGAGATTATTGGAGCTACATTTGCAGAGGTAGTAAGGAGGTCAACTTTGGGAAAAATAGCTCACACTCGCGATGAAGGTGGGCAATAGGGAAGAAGAACCAATTTGAGGGGTATTTAACCGCTGAACCAGCTCAAAAGTGGCTACATTGAGAGGCAGCTGGAGCAGTCTACAGTAGTATTTGCATGCTATATCTTCTCGGCGTAGAGCCAAAGGTGGAATGTCGGCCTCTATTTGGAGGGAAGTGATAGGAGTAGTTTTACGGCGCCCGATTGCAATGCGCAGGCATTGGTTCTGGATGCTGTTCAACTTGGAGAGATTACTAAGGGCTGCTGTTCCATATAATGGTGCAGCATAATCAAGACGACTGCAAACGAAAGTTTTATACAGTTTTAGTAATACCTCACGGTCAGCACCCCAGTGCCTAAGAGATATTGATTGGAATATATTAAGAATTGGGATGAAGGTTTGTTTCAGGTAATTTATTTGAGGTTCCCATCGTAGGCGGGGAGCATCTAAAATTGCTCCAAGTTATTTATATTTTGCTCAAAAGTAAGAGGTTGTCTGCACAAGAAAATAGGAAGTGGAGTTACTCTTTTATTAGTGTAGCACATGGTCTTCGTTTTTGTACAATTTATTTCAAGGCCCCACTGTTGCGACCATTTATTAAGGGAGTCCATTTGGGTTTGGAGTTTGTCGGTTGCTACATGCAGGTCCTTGAGTGCTGTAAAAAATGTTAGGTCATCTGCATATTCACACGACTGCACCCCGGTTTAAATTGGAATGTCGGACATCATTAGGTTGAAAAGCATGGGGGACAAGATACCACCCTGTGGAACACTGCTTCTGGCTCTTCTTACAGAGGAGTAAGAGTCCTCAAAGTATACCTGGAAAGAGCGATTAGTTAGGTACGAGTGAAGCCATAGTAGAATTGGCCCACGCACTTCACACGAACCCAGCTTGTGGAGGACTCCTGCGGGCCAGACTGTATTAAATGCATCTGTTAGATCCACAAAGAGATAAAATTTCTCTCTTGGTAAATGCCGAACGAATAGCGGCTTCCAGACGAGCAACCTGATCGACTGCCGCCAGCTGCTATCTTAATCCCCCCTGTGAATTTCTAAATGCCCCATTTTGTTCTAAATAGAAGGTAAGGCGCTGAACTATCATGCGTTCCATCAATTTTACGAGGCAGGAGAGCAAGGATATAGGGTGGAAAAACTCAACAGCAGTAAAGAGGATTAGGCGGGTTCATTTAGTCGAAATCTCAAAAATTTTACGAATGCGTATTTTTACAGATAATGAAAGATAAACATCTTGCGTAGGTTCCGTAAAATTTTTTGGGTTGTACGAGGACGGCAAAGGGGTGTGGGAGGAGTGGGAAGGGGCCCCGTGTGGGGTAGGGAGGCAAAGAACGCTGCGTGTGTAAATGCAACCAAGCAACAAAGGTGGTGTAATATACCGCCCTCTAGTGGTTACAAGTGACATACATTACATTGCTTATTATCTATTCAATGACAATATAAATTTAATGAAATTTATAAGTAATTAAGCCAATTGGAGTGACTATTACAAATAATTTTTTCGTATTTGTATTGTAATTGTATAACCAGCAATGTAATGGTCTTGCAATGTAGACTACATACTTCATATTGCACAATGCTTTGGGAATCCCAAGGCTGGCACAAGTGCACTCATCCAAGCACCTCTACTTGTCTGGCCTCTCGAAGGATCTCCTGGCCCGTGTACTGAAAGTCTTCGTGTCCCTGACCGAACCAAGCCTTCTCAGCAGATGCCTCCTCAACCAGACGCAGAATGAGTCCATCCACAGCAAGCTCTGGCGGACGTGCCTCAAGACCAAGTTTGCCCACCTTGAGCGCTCTGTCTTTGCTGCACCTGTCACGGCCCTTCAACACAACCTGGGGAATGTCCGTGGACACGTCCTTGTGGCTCCAGGACTCATTCCACGAACTGCTATGAAGGCAAGAAAGAAGAAGGAAACGACTCCGGCGAAGGGACCACCAGCAAAGAAGAAGAGAACCTCCCATGAACCTTCCTGCAGCTACAACCCTGGCGGATTCTAATCTTCACGGCACTCCACCTCCAAAAACACCTCGACACTCCCACTCTGCAGTACTGAAGCGTCTCATGATCTATCAGTATCCTAACCCAGTTGATACATAGCACATAACCTCCTAAGGAGGACCCTGGAACCTTCTGGTTCCAAAAAAATGAAATCATCAAACAAAAATTGGGCGCCAATGCCTACTCTTCCATCATTATTTGACGTAGAGACTCGTGTGAGGGCTCTTTAGAAAGAACAGAGCCTTCTAGAGATCAACGTAAAGACGTAGACAATACTGTAATTAGATCAAAAGATATAGCCAATGAAAGTGAAACAAATACAAAAAATTCAAAACCCAAAAAAATGAAAGTTAAATATCTATGAAACAAAAAAGCCATTTAAAAATGTCTTTCCGTTGTGCTGTAGAGGGCTCTTAGCTCTTTCTAAAGAGTTCTCACATAAGTCTCTACGTCAAGTTTTGAATGAGTAATCTACGGAAGTTTCCCCTAAAATTTCACGTTCTTTTTTTGTAACTCGTTTTCTATGCGTCAAATAAAAACTGTCCACGAAAAAATCTTTTTTCTGCTTTTCTATGTATGTACGAAGTTTCATAGCTTTACGATTAATAATAAACAAATTAGCAATAGACCCGCCTGAACCCCTTAACGGTTTAAAAGGTTTACGGATGGGAATAATTAAAGCGAGCTGCCATGACCTTGGGATGATACCCGTGCTTAGACTACTACAGCACACGTTGAGAAGCCATCTCGAATAAATATCTGGTAAATTTTTCAGGTGCTCATTGCACACACAGTCCAATCCAGGAGCAGCGTTCCTCAGGGAGGCCAGACTCCTATCTAATTCACCTGTTGTAAATGGTTCCTTTAAAGGGGACTGAAGTTAACTTCTTAAGGCAAGAGCAAGTGGAAGCAAAACAAACTGAGAGAATGGGGTTGGAGGTGAGGAACCAAGGATTTTTCCAAAATGGTCAGCCAACACATTGGCTTTAGAGTCTGAGTCTGTTAAAATTGAGTTCAGTGAGATGAAGGGCTGTGTTTTTTTAGCAAAAGGGGTTTGAAGGCGTTTATTTGCTTCCATACCAAGGATATTGGTATTCCAGAATTAATTTCATTACGGAAATTGACCCAAGATGCTTTCTTGGCAATTTTAACTTCAAACTTTACTCCTGCTTGACAATGTTTAAATTCTATTAAATTAGTGTTTGGAGGCTGGGATATAATGGTTCTTTTCGCTTGTCGTTTTGCTTCCACTGCTTCTGCACATCTAGGTGACCACATTTGATTATAACGGGGAGATCTGTATTCCTTTGTTTATTCAAAAGTTGTAACACAGGCTGATATCAAACTTTTCCTGAACTTATCAAAACCCTATTCTACATCCAATATTTCAGGCATTTCCGGCTGTTGCTGTGCAGCAGACCAATCCACCCACTTCCCACTCCCAAATCTCCAGGATGGGCGGGACCTGTATCTAACTGACGAAGGTTCCATTTCAATCCATGTAACGATAGGATAATGATCCCTGCCCAGATCTTGTTCTGTTGATATGGAAGCAATAGGTTGCAGAACAGCTGAAAGGAAGGTAAAATCAAGGGTAGAGAAGGAATTTGAGAGACATTAATGTAAGTGGGTAGAGAAAGAGGAGTGAGGAGAGCAAGAGAAGGATTATTTTGCAAAATTTGTTCCAAGTTTCTTCCGGTGGTGTTAGGTGACTTCGCTGGTTCCCACAGTGGGTTGTGGGCATTAAAATCCCCCACTATGACGTGGGTGGGCAGTAGCTTGCCAAAGTAGTGTGGGAATTCCATGTGGTGATTGTCTTATTGGGGTTATAGATGCATAGAATTGAGAGAAAAGAATTATTTTGCTTGAACAGCGTTATATCCAAGACTTCTAGAAATCCTTGATTGAAAAGAGTGAGGTGTAGTTTTGTGAATGTTATATCTGATCTTACTAGAATTGCAATCCCTCCACCAACCTGATCAGCTGCTCAATGTATATACATGGCAGTGTAGTTAACAAATCTTGGTTCAGATCCAGGAGTAAGCCAAGTTTCATTTAGGCATACAATATGGGGTTTAAGGGGGTATTGTTTAATTTTAAAATTGCTCAGTTTGTTAGAAAGGCTTCTGCAATTCCACTGTAAGATCTTTAGTTCTTTGTTTATAGACATTTTGAAGGTTTATTAGTGAGTGTAATGATGTGCATTGTGCGAAAATGTTTTTCAGAGGTATGTAGGGATTTATTCTTTGTTGCTCAGGATGAAATTTGGCCATTAGTCTTGGTTTTTTTCTTCAGTTTGGTCTTCCTAAGATGGGGACGGTATCACTTGAGTTGTTGGCATGTCAAGAGTGGTCATTAAGTTAGAAGGGTGAGAGCAATCATCATGTTGAGGTTGTGCTGTAGACGGTCTTTCATTGTTGGCAGAAGTGTCCAGCATTTGAGACTTGAAAGTATCTTTCGCAATTTCTATTATTAGATCTTTTAGATTCAGATTCTCATCTTGACGAGTGACAGCTGCACGTGTTCTTGTCAACAACCCAACTAATTGGGTTACAGTGACATTAGGAGATGTTGGAGTGATAAGTTCATCTCCAGTCTGAGTGCCAACAGCGACAAGTTTTAGAGGTTGTGCTTGAGAAGAGTATTGAACTTTATCACCAGACTGAGTCACCGTTGGAATGTTCAAGGTTCGATCAGAGAGAGGCTGCACCAAGGAAGTCCCTTCTGTATGCAACACCTGCCTTGCAGCATCCATATAGGAGAGTTTTTGAATTTGTCTAACTTTCTCTACTTCTCTCTTGCTTGCCTGATCTTGGGACAACCTCCATGATTTGCAGTGTTGTTACCACTGCAATTGCAACACAAGTGTATACTTGGGGAGGGACAGTCCTTGCTGTCGTCTACACCACTGCATACTACACATCGGAGGGCTGCTCTACAATTTACAGCACTGTGTCCAAACCTCTGACAGCAGAAACACTGCCATGGTTTACCTGTGTATTTACATACTCGGTACTGCAGGTATCCAATCCGTACAAATTGAGTCAGAGTGGTAATATTGAATACCACCTTGAAAATTGTAGTCACTATTTTATTCTTACCTCGGTATATACGCTCCTATCACTCCTCCGAAGCCAGCATCAATCAGTGCTCCGGTCAACTTCTCACTGCTGGTGTCCTCCCTGGAAGGCTCGATTGCTCCCACTGAAGTGATTTGGTTGGCTGGGCACTTGACCTTCCATGCACCAATCTCTAGAACACTCAGGAATGGTGAAACATCTTCATAATGTTTTTTCTTTGTGACAACCAGAATATTTCTACCTAGATTTTTTATGTTGGCTATTCTTTCTTTCCCAAAGGCAGAATTGACTTAAGATTTACCGAGTGCCAAATCATTGGCTAGGAATCTTCTGTTTATGGAGGCATCCATCACGTTGGGTTCCACCAATATAATGGTGGGATTAGTTGGATTGTTGCTCTGTGGCATTTTCCCACCAGTGCGCTGAGCTGGAGTAATGAAATCCCGTTGTTCAGGTGAAAACCCCTCAAAACTTTGGACCTCTAGATTTAGATTTTTTTAATTTCAATAGCTGTTATGGGGGACAGAGAAAGCTGTTGGTCATCCAGTAACTCCCCAGTGTCCTCGATTTGTGGGCAGAGGCCATCCGATATCATGACTTGACTTGATGATAGGAGTTGAGGAGTAGGGGGGGTACACTCTGTAAAGGAATCTATGGAGGCCTAGGCATCTGACTCTCCCCCTGATGAGGAGACAGAGCTCGTCCCCCTCCTCTGCTTTTTTATGCATGAAATGCTAATAATACAATTAGAATGTATGTAAATAAAAAATGTGTTGACAAAAACAAAAAATTGAGATAGATATTTGTATGCCGAAAACTGGATATAATTTTCAGCTGATTCTCACCAAAGAGCAGGACGATACACCATCTAACCACCTCGTTCGCTGTTTCGTCTCCAACCCTGAAGTGTTTCAACTCCAGAGCCAACTTCTTTTTCTTCTTCTTCTTCTTGTTTCACTTTTATTGGAGCTTCAGAGATGAGTCTATGGAGCTCCACGTCTTCAGGGATGTTTTATTGTTACTCTGAAGTTCAGTACCCAGGATGAAAGCAGTTACAGGTAGTTCAATCCGAGTGGTTCCACTCAAAGAATCCATTTACTTTTCTTAAATGTTGCAACTTTTACGAAATTTCAGGTGGTTTTAATTTTTCTTATGGATGATAGCAACTATATTCTTCTTCTATGTCGTGTTCATTTGGGGCTTCGAAAACTAGTTCATGTAGACCCAGGTTAGAAAGAGGGTTAAATTTTTCTTTTGTTTACAATTTCTGCAATTGTAGTAAGCTGAAGGTAGTAAGACTCCAGGCAGGGCTAATGAACACTGGACGGACCACATAAACACTGGACGGTCCACCAATGAACACTGGACGGACCACTCAACACACCAGTTA
>VCRD01002436.1:46372-58786 GCA_006783055.1 Trinorchestia longiramus | reverse complement strand
TGCGGTTACGTGCACTGAGTGGGCTGCGTGCGGTTACGTGCACTGAGTGGGCTGCGTGCGGTCACGTGCACTGAGTGGGCTGCGTGCGGTCACGTGCACTGAGTGGGCTGCGTGCGGTCACGTGCACTGAGTGGGCTCCGTGCTCTCATGGCCTTGAAGTCTAAAAATTCAGAAGCAAAGTAGACCCTAATTGAGTATTTTTCTAAGGAAAGTATCAGTGTTTACCTATGTTTTATAAGTGCTACAATCCGTGTATGAAGTAAATGAACTAGAAACTGTTAACATACCTCGTAGAGTGCAAGCTGTTCGGAAGGCTAATAACATTTCAACATCCTATAACTGAACAATCATTGTTTTGTCTAATATTCATACTGTCTCTCTGAACTCATTGCAGTTAATATTTTTTCTCTGTTTTCGCACGACGGACATTCAGCTCAAATTAGTTCCCTCTCCAGTTGTAATCTATGTGTTCATCGTCTCTGCATTGCTGCTCTTGCTACACCTTTGCAGTAGTCTTTTCCGTCTGCATTGCTGCTCTTGCTACACCTTTGCAGTAGTCTTTTCTGTCTGCATTGCTGCTCTTACTACACCTTTGCAGTAGTCTTTTCTGTCTGCATTGCTGCTCTTACTACACCTTTGCAGTAGTCTTTTCTGTCTGCATTGCTGCTCTTACTACACCTTTGCAGTAGTCTTTTCTGTCTGCATTGCTGCTCTTGCTACACCTTTGCAGTAGTCTTTTCTGTCTGCATTGGTACACTACGGTCGTAAAAACTAGTTTGCGATGGTAGGACTGCAGCAAATTGAACGTTTGCTATTTGAGTTGCACACAACACGCCTTCTATTACTATTCAAATGCAGTTTTGATTTGTGGAAACTATAGAGTAATTCTGAGCGAAAAAGACAACCTGTCAGTAAACTGTGACTGCATGTAGCAGTGCCCATGCAGTTAGCAGTGCCCATGCAGTGAGCAATCCCCGTGCAGTGAGCAGTCCCCATGCAGTGAGCAGTGCCTATGCAGTGAGCAGTGCCTATGCAGTGAGCAGTCCCCATGCAGTGAGCAGTCTCCATGCAGTGAGCAGTGCCTATGCAGTGAGCAGTCCCTATGCAGTGCGCAGTGACCATGCAGTGAGCAGTGCCCATGCAGTGCCCAGTGCCCATGCAGTGCAGTGGCCACGCTTTCAGCACTGCTTCACTGCCAACACACAACCAATAACCAGGCTCTTCAAAGTGCATCTATACGTGTGCGAGAGACCAATCCATCGTTCATCTATCTGATGACAGTATTGAGTTCAGGTAGTGAGAAATGCGTGAATCTCAAGTCTGCCCTGCTCTCATTTACCAACACAAGCATACAGAATAATGGGTGGTGGATGTGAGGGCGCCAGTTGAATAACTGCTGATCAACTCATGTGCAGTTCCCAGTTCTCAGTTACGCCACTTGAAGCTCGTTCAGTAAATTCAAGCTAACACGACAATTTTCTTTTATTGAACCTCAATATTGCTGTGCTAGCGCAGCATTTATGACTCTTTATTTACATTATGGTGCTTCTAGCAGTTGTGCGTGTTCATTAATGCTGTAGGAAAACAGTTTTACACTTTTCTTGCCCAATTCAATTCGATTTGGTTCCTAGGTATTTGCGACTATTATTGCTCGTTTTTGTGATGAAATGAAGGGATAAACAGGGTTGTTTTTCAACGGCTTCTTCCCAATTAAAATAGCGACTTCAAATGTATCCAGGGTTATAACAGTAAGTGAATTTATATGCGTCACTTACACCAGTGCTCTTCAAAGTGTGGAAATTTCAGAAATTTGCACTCGAATCTTTTCTAATAAATGTAGCCTAGTGCATGGCGCGACCCACAGGTGGGTTGCGCGACCATTCAAATGGGGTCACGAAATGTAGGATCATACTTTTCGAATTTATGTAATGAGGTTTTTTATGGATAAAATATATCATTTTTCACGATTAATAATTTATATTAGACCCTATTTCTTTATAAACAATAAATTTTTCTACTACATTTATATTTTATTCTTTATTTTGCTAAAGTTCAAGGGATCGTACAAAAATAAAATCTTTTAAAGGGGGTCGGGGCGGATAAAAGTTTGAAGACCACTGACTTCCACTACACTGTCCTAAATGATTTTTGATGATAGTTTCCAATTCGTTCTATTGTAATGATTGAGATTTGCATGGGTATGTTGAGTGAGGTTACGCGTAAGCAGGGGAAATTTTGAAAAGTTTTTCTTATAAAGGGACACCCACAATATAGGCTTGACCCTCGCTAATTTCTTAGAGTTGCTGTTGTAATAAATTTGTTGAGCTATATAGAGACTTCATGGACACTCCGTACCAAATGTGGTTAAGCAGCAGAAAGCCATCCACACTCGTAGTTGCCTTCTACTGTTCAGCTGCTAAATTGTCAAATTAAAACGTGTCGAACAAGTGAAATTGTGAAGTTCAAAAACAAAACATTAATAGCACAAGACAAAAAATTGGAAATGCTGTATCCTATTTTCAATATAAACATCCTGACGATATAATTCAGTTATTTTCAGTATGTGATTCCCTACCGCTATAATTGTAACTCAAGGTGTACAAAATTTACCAGAACAAAATATGTAACTAATAATCTCTACACTTATAGGAGAAAGTTGAAATGAATTGGGATTTCATTCTTCAAAAGTATTCTTGTTTTGTAAGAACTCATACGCATTGTTGGTGAGACTATTTACGTGAGGCATGGCAGCTGTTGAAGGGAGCCTCACATAAGAAGCGTGAATGGCTTTTAATCCATTATAAGCTAGCGTTCCATGTATGTAACATGCGTTTTTGCTGTTTATTTCACTATATAAATGTTTTTTAAAGGAAAATAAAGCTTTATTACCGTTCTCTGATGTTTCTTCAACCCAATTTCTAACACAAATAGTACAAATTTAGTGTAAAATTAATTCCGGCTCTAATGGCTTTTAATGCATGGTAGTAGCCTGAGGGCGAGGGTGATTCATGCGAGCACGGCTGGTCCTATTTCTAGCAGCGCTCAGGGTCTCAGTAAACTGCTCTCGCTGCAATCTGCTTTATTGCAGCTTTTGTGATAGCTGCTAAGTGAGTGCCTGCTCCAAAGCCCGACTGGTCTTTCAAAAAATAAATATATACAAGAATCAAATCAGGTATTATTAAGAATCAGATATTATTATGCATACTTGCATTCTTTGCTACACATTTTTGAAATGAGCCCGAATATTTACAGTGGGGTCGAATACTGATCTGTGCACTTCTAAATCGAACGAACTTGTCTCGAGCTTGGTTTCATCTTGAAGACAGCTTTACGCATCCTACTTGTTCCACCATTGATGTAGACTTCAAGACGCAGATCTAGGCTGCAAATATTCTTGTTGACGTAGAATTGGTGGAATTCCTGAATAGTGTTTCATTTAAAAAAACTGAAATGCTACTCGTACTTGAAACAACTCAGTGTATTAAATCTTCACGACACTTCGTGTGTAGGACAGCTTTGCAACGGCGTTTGCATAACTTTATATGTAGTAATCCAGAACAGTTTCTAGAGTTTGGGTGCGAGGAAATATATGAGATCTTGATTTCGTATATCGATCTATAAAATGTTTGTTTTGAAAGATTCTAGAAATTTTTTTCGGGAGCTAAATGATGTATATTTTTATGATCATAAACCAAATTCAACGGTGAAATATTGCAATTTAAATTTTTCACTCATTCTTTGGCTCCCTTGAACCCCTCTTGATTTGATTTCTCGTTGCGTGGCTGCTGCACTGGTGTTACACGACACGTGTGGTTACACGTACACAGAACTAGCTGTGCAACACACAAACGACACATAGATAAAACCAGCTGTGCAACACACAAACGACACGTACACAGGACCAGCTGTGCAACACACAAACAACACGTACACAGGACCAGCTGTGCAACACACAAACAACACGTACACAGGACCAGCTGTGCAACACCCAAACAATCTTCCTGCACATCACTTGGCCAACTGATCCTTCTCTTCCCCAATGTAATTACTAAACACTGATTTTACGTCATTTTTTACAAAATATTTGCATTCGAAGGTTGTCTCTCGTAATCCATGTATGAAATTGAATTAAGTGTAGATCACACGAACTATTGTATTATGAAGAATATAAGTGAGATAAAAAGTTTTCATTCGTTCCTGCGTTTGCGATGAATATACGCAAATGGAGCGTTTACCTTATATTAGATACTATGTTTTATTAGAATAGAAGCAGACAATAGGAACGAGCCGTTTGGCCCATTCTTGGGTCGATACCCAAATCCCATGCCGTAACTATACCCAAGTCCCATGCCGTAACTATACCCAAGTCCCATGCCGTAATGACCAGCAGCCGTCATTATGGTAGTACTAATGCAGCTCAGACATCCCTGGCAGTGCATGGAGGATAGGGACCGGAGAGTAGAGGTGCAGCTCAGACATCCCTGGCAGTGCACGGAGGATAGGGACCGGAGAGTAGACGTGCAGCTCAGACATCCCTGGCAGTGCACGGAGGATAGGGACCGGAGAGTAGACGTGTAGATCAAGAGAGAGAGAGAGACAGTGGAATTTAAAATGCTTAAATTAGTTTACGTTCGAAAAGAAAATCTCCCAAATAGGAAGTAATTAGTGCATGACGTGAGCTGCAATTCTGTAAAACGTTTTTATGTGTTTCTATTATAAATTCTTTATAAAATCTGTAACAGCGGGATTGGTAAACAAAAATTACAAGAAAAATATTACTATTTTCGGTTTATACATACACTAAATTTCAGAAAGGAACTAGAATTTATTGAAACTCAGTATATTAATAACAATTTATGTAGTAGGTTATTTGTTAAAATTCATACAAGCACTTGCATTAAATAAATGAAAATAATTTAAATTAAATATGCTACTTAGTTTCACGAACATTTATCTTCTTTTCGTGTAAGCTTTTTAGTTCTTCCAGAATTTAAATTTTGTGATTCTCAGAGCATCACTTAATTCCATTCTAAACACATGAGCCCTTCATAGTTGCTTGCTTTTCTACTTCAGCCTGATATAAGGTTTCTTCATGTTTACATGTTCCAGCTGGACGTGCAGAGTTTGTTGATGTTTACATGTTCCAGCTGGACGTATAGAGTTTGTTGATGTTTACATGTTCCAGCTGGACGTATAGAGTTTGTTGATGTTTACATGTTCCAGCTGGACGTATAGAGTTTGTTGATATTTACATGTTCCAGCTCGACGTATAGAGTTTGTTGATGTTTACATGTTCCAGCTGAACGTATAGAGTTTGTTGATGTTTACATGTTCCAGCTGGACATACAGTTTGTTGACGTTTTCACGTTTCGACGTCTGTGTTACCGTGCTTGTATTCGCTGTCAATATATTCAATGAAGTTTATGTAAAGTAATATAGTCAATGAAGCTTATGTAAAGTAATATAGTCAATGAAGCTTATGTAAAGTAATTCTTCATTGTGTATGTAGATTTTCCAACTGTTTTCTAGATCTCTAGAAATGTCATCAATTATTGTTTTTCTCAGTCCTACTTCTTGACGTAATTTCAGACTTTTTTTATTACATTTTATTGGCTTATTAGGTTCTAGACATCACGATTTCTGACTTCACAGTTTTGCAAACTCTTGCTCCAGAGAAAGACTACTTTGATGTGTGCATGCGAATCTGAAATAGATTTTCAATGACTGGATACATTGTCTAACTCTAAAAGAGCCTTGTTGTGTAGGTTGTGTTTCTTGTTACATTTATTGATGAAGGGAACAAAGTAGGCTGTAACTTGTTCTAAAACTCCCTTAAGATTATCCACACTTTCTTATTACTTCTCCGAATTACAGATAATAATTGATGTTTCTTAACATTCTCAAGTGCACGTGGATAATGAGCCCAAACAATCAATAAGGGCTTCAGTTTAGCATTACCGTTTTGCAAACAGTAGTGCCAGTTTATGTATCTTAGTGAGGCTTAAACTCTGGAGCCTTATTTTTTTCTCATGACTGTACGAGAGGGTATTTTTCTATTAGAAGCTGGTCTCTCCCCCCATTAAACACTTCTTTCACTGAATAAACAACATTTGCTGTAATTTCCCTGAATGTAAATAAATACTCTGATGTCACATTAACATTACCATTAACTTTTCTCCCAAACAAATTTACATTTGTTGAGCTGAATCATTTTTTTGAACTTCTCAAACCATCATTTGCTAGCACAAAAATTACTTTCTCTGTTTAGGTAAACTTTTACTGTTTCATACACGGCTAGAACCTTCGAAGAAATCATATCGGTACATGATCGAGTATCTTTTTCTCGTAGGCTTCTAATCCACGTGTATAAAATACTTTCAATAATTTGAATGAAAGAACCACGCGGGCGTGTTGTCTTTTCAGTGGCTACAAGGAGAAGTGTGAACGCATTTTTTTATTTTCTACTCATTCTCAAATTGTACAAATCTCAAATTGTAGTAGTACATCACAACATGAAAAGTTGAACACGAAGTTATTGGAGTGAGTTTGACGAGGAATATAACCAAAAATTTCTTCCCATGAAGTCCAGAAGTTGCACGTATGTATCCCAATACAGACCGAAACTGGTAGAAATACGGCAAGAATATCAACTCTATGGTAAACATTTGTTTCTAAAACATAACAGGTGTTACAAGTATTTTCCCCTATACGCCAACACACAACTCAAGAGAGAAGGAAGGCAAGAACAATTAACGGCCGAAAACGACGTTCCCTTGCATCACATTTAGAACGAGTGGACAAATTCAAGAAATGATCGAAAGATCTCACTCAGATTTCACTGTTACGATTATTTCACATCGAGAAGTATAAAAATGTTGAAAATAAAAAGATTATCCTGAGGCCATATACTTATTTGGTCATATTTTGAAAGCTTGGGTGGGGTGTTGGAATGCATGACGCTCAATTGCGTGAGCTTGACGTCACGCTCTGAAGTGTTGCGTCCACTTGTGCCACCAGCTGCTCTGGTTACTGTTGCCAGTCATTGACGTCACGCTCTGAAGTATTGCGTCCACTTGCGCCACCAGCTGCTCTGGTTACTATTACCAGTCATTGACGTCACGTTCTGAAGTGTTGCGTCCACTTGTGCCACCAGCTGCTCTGGTTACAGTTATCAGTCATTGACATCACGCTGTGAAGTGTTGCGTCCACTTGTGCCACCCGCTGCTCTGGTTACTGTTACCAGCCATTGACATCACGCTGTGAAGTGTTGCGTCAACTTGTGCCACCAGCTGCTCTGGTTACTGTTACCAGCCAAATATAGTTTGATGGAGCTCGCCGTGTTCCAAAATTTGATGACAACTTTTTTCTCAAAACATCGAACACTAATGACAATGATTCAAGTATTGGGAAAAGTTATGTATTCTTATTTTCAGAATAAATGGCAGGACCAGAGTAAAATCTCGAAGCATATATGCATGTGTTCCTTTTTAAGATTAAAAGTTTAAAATCCTGAGAGCGAGCATGTCAGGAAATAACTCATAAGTTTTAAATATGAGTTATTCAATTATAAAAAAGTTGAATGGTTGCAGAAATAGAAAATACATGGATTGGTTACTTATTTCTCATTCGATTGTACAAAATTTGAAAAGCAATGCGGCATTGTTATTAAAGCAGCTAATCATTGAATCAATGGGCAACCTGCTTCATCTTGCATTCACTTCAGGTTCTTGCAAAAGCCGTACCATATATAGAACGAATGTACGTGAATAAATTACTAAAACAATTAGCTAGAGATCCCTCAATGCCGTATGTCAATCGATCTTGCCAATATGAAAGAGGTACATGTGAAGCGATTAAAAAAGTAAGATTCAACTTCACATCACTATCATATTACGGTGTACAAAGAAGTTACTTTGACACCACACATTCCAAATGGTATATTTCTTTGCATGTAATTACTAACAATAGAATTCTAATTGCAAATCGTTTGATATGTGCTGGTACCTGAAATTATGTTTCATTATGTTATTCAAATACATATATACCGGGTGCAACAGCAAATTTGTCTATCTCACCAACTAATTAAAATCTTCAGAATCCCTAAACTATTCCTGCAAAATTTTCAGAGTCTTCAGATAAGACGTTCAGCCACACCAATTCCAGTTGTAAAAATGAGCAGAATACTTCGTGAGTTAATCAACTAAAGAATAACTTGAAATATGAATTCATTTTATTAGCTCACTTTGATTTATAAACTCAGTTATGGTGCAAGAGAAAACATCATCAAGAACCTGGCTTTCATCAAGAACCATCAAGAGCATGATGAAATGTCGTTGCTTATGTCAGAAAGATAAAAGACTCACAGATGTTCGTTATGTTGAAGTTTTCAAAACTTTTTAAAAGAGCACAGTTTTCTCTGAATATTTTAAAGCAAAAGACAATCGGAATCCCAATGAGATGAACCGGCCTTAGAGCATACATTAAAAGCTTATAAATATTCTAGTCACACGAGTGCAGTGACTCAAAAAGTACCGTTATCACAAATATATTTGTGATAACGATACTTAACTTCCGTCATCATCAGATTTGAACCTTTAATACGACAGCATCTGCAATAAATTGACCAGAAAAGCTTGTGAGAAGATTTTCTCACAAGCTAAAAGTTCTCAAAAACTCAATAATTTGACGTTCAATAGAGGTTATTGCTGTAGAATTCATTGGCAAAAGTTTGTACAACATTCAGAAGGAAGGAAGAAGTCATTGCCAAAACAAGTGCAATTCTTGATATCTATATGCCATTACTTTGGTTGAGTTAATACCCAGTCCTTACAAATAAACATTCAGAGTTTCGTTTGAATTTTAATCTAATCCATGATTTAGATAATAAACAATAATTAGTTGAGAATGAAAATATCTTCTTCGTACATGACCAATTCCGTAGTAATCCTTTTCGTGAGCTGGAGACTAATTCTACATATTAGTTACTCAAAGTACTATGGTGTTATAAAAACGTGGGAAATTCCATTTAGATATCTAAACTCAATGCTATGATACAACGGTTCAAAGCTCAAATTCTTGATTAAGTATTGCACGGTGTAGACCAATGCCATAGAACACGAGGCCGGAAGTGGTCACGTGAGCTACATTTTGATGTGTCCCTGAGCTGCTGATACTCGCTCTCTTGTAGGACATTTTTGTAAAACATCTTTGTGAAGTATCATAGAATCTTTATATATTCATATATTTAAACATAAATATTAATATACATTTATATTTATATGTCTATACATATATCTACTCAAAAAGGTGTTACATAAAGCTATATGAATTAATATTTATGTACCTTTACATCGTCAATAAGTGATATTTCACAAGTACGATATTACTAAAAAAAGTGCAAAAAAAGTTACTTGCAGCCTTAACATTTTATTGACTAAAATTTCCAAAGAAAGGTTTTGTTTCGTCATTTCAACACGAAATTCTACGAACAGCTTGACAGGATCGGGATGAGGCTCTCTTCAGGACCAACGTTCGCTAAATTTTTTTATTGTTTTTGGGAGAAACAATGACTAGACTTGTGTTCCCTTGACTTAAAGTCTGCGTTTTTGGCGCTGCATAGGCGATACATTTCTTTTATAAGCCATATTGTACGTTTTTTCTTACCCACCTAAATTCTCAACATCTTTTATAAGCCATATTCTACATTTTTTCTTACCCACCTTAATTCTCAACATCCCAACATAAAGTTTACTAGGGAACTGGAGTCAATAATTCTTTAGCGTTTTCAGATTCCCAAATTTTTTTAAAGGACACAAGTTTTTCTAACTCAGTAAATCTACTTTTACAGGTTTCGATATCAATTTTTTTCATTTATGCTCTTTTCGTTTTAAAACTATTATAATAATAATATGATTTTTCAATTTTTTTCTAGTCTGACTGTCAAGCCAAATTTTTTAAAAACATATTGTTCGGCAAATGGATTTCCATTGGGACTCATTGACTCTTTCATTAGGGATACACTCAATTTTTTTAGGAGTCTTTTATTGAGGTTCCTAAGAAAAAGTTGCATGAGGCCGTGTTTACACTCCAGTCTGAACAACTTGCAAACGAATTTTTGTCGTTTATCAAAATATCTCACCCACATCTCATTCACAATTGTTCTCGTTAATAGATATAATGTGTATCAATTTTCTGTTACGAAGATAAGCCTCGTCAAAACTTGCTGTCACCTGTCATTCATGGACATAATTCTGCACATATTACGTGTGAACATGTGGGTTGTGCGTCTGAACATGTGGGTTGTACGTCTGAACATGTGGGTTGTACGTCTGAACATGAGGGTTTACGTATGAACATGTGGGTTGTACGTCTGAACATGTGGGTTGTACGTCTGAACATGTGGGTTGTGCGTCTGAACATGTGGGTTGTACGTCTGAACATGTGGGTTGTACGTCTGAACATGTGGGTTGTACGTCTGACGTTGGTGTGGTAGAGCATGCTGAAATGCTGCTTTTCTAACCCTTCGCACTCTGCTGTATGCGAAATGCGACCTTCCTGTTAAATTAAAAGATTTTAAAGTAATCGCATCTGCATCTAGTATTTTAGATCCATGCATTTAAGAATCTTTATTCATTTTACTAGACAAACCTGCTTTATATGATTCGCATTCCGCTTACCCCCTGCAAATAGTTTAGGTTTTTCATTATTTTATGTGCTGAAATGTTTCATTGTTTAGTTTACCGATTACCTACACTACTTTTGATTTTTTCAGATGTTGAAAATGGCCTTCACAGTCGAAACGTTCATTTTTTAAAATGTTTTAACCCTTTTTGTGAATTCTAATGTGTCATGAGATTCATGATATATGCATAAGGTTTCATGTATCGGGGCGATGTGTAAAGCATAGGTTTTCATGTATCGGGGCGATGTGTAAAATGTATGTATCGACAGCTACGTTAGATGTGTGGGACTACAGGACGCAGTCGGTACAGCTGCGTAAGCAAACGCTTAACGGTCGGTCAGCAAAGCTCCAGAAATATGCTGAGCTCCACAAGACTTTGACTCATAGGCACAACAGAGCGGTTGAGGTAGGGAGATTGAGACGCTGCGACAGAAAGTAGAAATGAATAACCAAAAAAAAGGGTAAGCTTGTATAAGAAGGCCATGAAGCGAGAGATAGGGAGGACTGGAGAACTAGATCTCATCGACGATGTAGGGTGTTGGGAAACGCATCTAAGTCTAGGCTCCTAGGGCATATGGGAAATTAGGGGCACCGTAATAAGAGGGAAATTTAGCGGCATCTTGAAGTGTTTATCGTGAGTGTTAAACATTGTAGCCATCATCAACGTCGAATCTCCTGTGTAAGAGCAAGTTTAATGTAAGCATTACTATGTGATCGAGGTTAGCGACAAGGTAAATTTTGTGAATTGATTTGAACACCATTTAATTAATTTGTTCCGTATGCACATTTAATCATTCAATTATTTAGTATGCAATTGATCCATTAATACTGCACTGCTTAATAGGATATCATGTTGTGGGTCATATGCCAAAATGTGGTAGATAACTCTCATTTCCCATCTCGTGAATGTACAATAGCATGTATTAAGTATTTTGTGTGTATCATTACCCTCATCTTGCCATTGAAAAGAAGTGCTGGGAATACCTTTTAACATATCATGTATTCAGAGGATTAGAGTCCCTCTAGTGCGGTTACGTGTGTATGTTGTTGCATTTAATTAATTGTGTTAATTACAAGTATTAATTGAATTATGGTAGTAGAACACCATGCAGAAGACCCATGTATTTAACCAGGATTACGTAAATGATGAGAGAGAAAAGAACTCATCAACAATAAATCATCATGCAATTCACAGTAGGCAGATAAACTTTTACCTTTTATATGCATTAAATCAATCACTAGTAAATAAATGAGACATGTCATTATATGCACCCAAAGCATTAATAAATTGTGGTAAAAACACGTACCGCCACAGTAAATCAAATGTTGAGATTGCTTGGGGTTTTCTTTCCTTTCCTTTTTAAGTGAAATTGTGCTAAAAAAGAAAACATTAATGTATATAAGAACAATATTGGTCTTGCGAATTGTGAAAGTGAAAGCATCTCATGTATCTATTTTTGTGTAACGTAATAATACATACATGATAAAATCATTCCAGATGTTTGCACATGTCATTCATTTTTATTTTTGTATGATCGAGGGATTTCCTAATAATAGGATCCTTCCTAAAACGTTCTCTTGTATCATCTATGTTCACTTCATTTGCTAAAACGTTCACTTGTATTATCTATGTTCACTTCATTTGCTAAAACGTTCTCTTGTATTATCTATGTTCACTTCATTTGCTAAAACGTTCTCTTGTATTATCTATGTTCACTTCATTTGCTAAAACG
>VCRD01002436.1:6923-45591 GCA_006783055.1 Trinorchestia longiramus | reverse complement strand
CTTGTATCATCTATGTTCACTTCATTTGTTAAAACATTCTCTTGTATTATCTAGGTTCACTTGTTGCCAGCTTATTGTTACTGCAGTAATTCACAGAGATTTTCAGTCGTTCCAAGAATATGTATCTTATAGGTGAGAGTCCATTATTAGACTATATATGTACCCTCTAAGTGAAAGTCCACTATTAAATTAAATACGTACCCTATAAGTGAAAGTCCATCAATAAATTAAATACGTACCCTGTTAGTGAAAGTCCATTATTAAATTAAATACGTACCCTATAAGTGAAAGTTTATTACTAAAATTAAATACGTACCCTCATAGTGATAGTCCATTATTAAATTAAATACGTACCCTATAAGTGAAAGTCCATTATTAAATTAAATACATACCCTATAAGCGAAAGTCCATTATTAAATTAAATACGTACCTTCTAAGTGAAAGTCTATTGCGAAATTAAATACGTACCCTATAAGTGAAAGTCCATTATTAAATTAAATACGTACCCTCTAAGTGAAAGTCTATTACTAAATTAAATACGTACCCTATAAGTGAAAGTCCATTATTAAATTAAATACGTACCTTATAAGTGAAAGTCCATTCTTAAATTAAATACGTACCCTATAAGTGAAAGTCCATTATTAAATTAAATCCGTACCCTATGAGTGAAAGTCCATTATTAAATTAAATACGTACCCTATAAGTGAAAGTCCATTATTAAATTAAATACGTACCCTATAAGTGAAAGTACATTACTAAATTAAATACGTACCCTATTAGTGAAAATCCATTACTAAATTAAATACGTACCCTATAAGTGAAAGTCCATCATTAAATTAAATACGTACCCTATAAGTGAAAGTCTATTACTAAATTAAATACGTACCCTATAAGTGAATACGTACCCTATAAGCGAAAGTCCATTATTAAATTAAATACGTACCCTCCTAAGTGAAAGTCTATTGCTATATTAAATACGTACCCTATAAGTGAAAGTCCATCATTAAATTAAATACGTACCCTGTAAGTGAAAGTCCATCACTAAATTATCGCTTGGTCACCCACTGCTAACTGCCTCATTCCGTTCCATTTCCTTCATTTCATTTCATTTTCTTCATTCCATTCCAGTTCCTTCATTCCATTCCATTTCTTTCATTCCATTCCATTTCTTTCATTTCATCCCATTTTCTTCATTCCATTTCATTTTCTTTCTTTCATTCCATTCCATTTCCTTCATTCTATTCCATTTCCTTTATTCCATTTCATTTCCTTCATTTCATTCCATTTCCTTCATTCTATTCCATTTCCCTCATTTCATTCCATTTCCTTCATTCCATTCCGATTCCTTCATTTCATTTCCTTCATTCCATTCTATTTCATTCCATTTCCTTCATTCCATTCCATTTCCATCATTCCATTCCATTTTTATTCCTCAACTGCTGGTCAAGGGAGTGGTGTAACTCACGCTCACTTCTACCTTTTCAAAATGAACAAAATGGGAAAACATTCTCAACGCCAAACATTAATTCTTGCGAACAAAGCAAAAATTTTCTTATATCGTCTATTATTCAACTTTTGAAAAATCTCCGACTTCATTTACCAAAAATTGCTATCGTGCTTTACATATGAATATTCAAAAACCGGCATTAGCGTTCAAATTGATTTTAAAAGTTTTCAAGGCAGAATCAGGCCGAAAATTTTCAAAGTATTTAAGTTTCATAATTCATTTTTTTAGTACACTGAATTTCTCAGAATTACGTACGACAGAAGATGTAAATTGGCTGCGGTTTGTAGCTGTTTAATTGACAATCAGATGTTCCCGGACGTAGAAGATGGGAAAAGGCAGCTCCCTACGCTGGCGTGTGCGTCGGGAGACCCTGACGACTTCAGCAGACACTGCAGTCATCTCAAGAACTGCAGACGGATACATAGCTCACTGCTCGTCTGCTTGTTGCGCTAATTTTTCACAAAGTTGAAATCATTCGATGTCCGCAAGCGCGGTTTATTGTGTAAAGAAATTATGGGATAGCATGTCCCAACTCCAGTATTTTTTTTCATATCCCGTCTTCATGCATTTAGCAACCCTGCTAAACCTTGAATTCTGTTAGCAAAAACATTAGTAGGCTCTCTGGTTCATCATATGTGAGCTTATTTTTCAAGCATGGCAAAGAGATAAACAGCAAAAGCAACTTTTCGTGAATTTTCTCTGGATCTCTTTCATCATTGTTCGACTCCAAATTCCGGGTATAAGGAATAAAACTGGCCAAATCTGATATTTTCTTCACCGTACCAAGTAAAGTTGAAGAAACTTTCAACGATGTTGTAATGTTACTTTTGCAGAAAACGGTTCAGTAAATATCTTGAATAACCACCCACCATATTGAATTGATAAGGATAAGTTGTAGTTTAATGAAGGAAATCTTAACACGTAAGCACCAACCTTATAACAACTCTACCACCTTGAGAGTCACACGCCCTTCACCACAAGCACACCACGACCCATCACAAGTTCGCAACGGTCACAAATCCAGCCGGGAACCGGCAGGGTTCTTGATTTATTTATAAAGGCAATACTCTGTACATGATAGGTATGTTAGTTTTGCTGACTTTGATTGTCTCGTAACTTTTGAGAGAAGAAGTATGAATTTTGTATGTAAATAAATAGCATTGAAATGAAGACTATTGCAAACAGTACTACCGCAGTGAAGTGCACAGGCTGATTCTAGCGTTCTAGATGGTAGAGTAGACTAGTTTCCTCTTTTGAAACCAGAATTACACGTATTTTACTTCATAAAGCTCAGCTTGAACGGCTTTGCATGGAGGTAAACTTTGTTTCAGTATTAGTCAACTTGCTGAGCAAAATCACTGACCACTTAATTACCTATAGAAATATAAACTATAAATTGCATCAAGTTATTGCTAAGCAGCTTTCGTTTTCAAGTACTGCAAAATATGTTTTTTATTTCTTCCACCGTTATTTATTTCCGTGTGTTTGCAAAAATGGGAACACGTGATAGATCGCATTGTTACCAGAGTTATTAACTTCTTATGTGCATTTCTGACCGAGTGCAAACACTCCTCATTCTGGCAGTGCACGAGCATTTCACACTCGGACTGAAACGAGCATTCCAGACTCAGACTGTAACGAGCATTTCAGACTCGGACTGTAACGAGCATTCCAGACTCGGACTGTAACGAGTATTCCAGACTTAGACTGTAACGAGCATTTTAGACTCGGACTTTAACGAGTATTCGTTCTTCTGACCATGAAGATTTCTTATACTGGCTTTATACGTGGATTAATTTTTTAGCTGCGTACAAAGATTCCTTATTGTGGTTCTGTGCAAGGATTCGTTTGTCGACAGTGTATATTGAACAGGTATCTTCTCTTAATTTTTTTGTATAACTTTTTATGTCTTCTTTATTTCATCATGTTTAATTAGTGAAAAAATCTTTGATCTAAATGTACCATTTTCTGCCATACATAGGCTTACGATTGATAAAATATACCAAGAGTTGGTCTTAAATAACTGGTATAAAACCCTATGCATAGATTCGAATTCCCAATAAAGGTGCCAGTAGTTCTGGGTTATATTGAATGTATTCAGGACAATTCTTGATTCTGGTTGAAAACATAGAAATACATCATTTACATCCAGTTTTTGTGCACTTCACTAACATTTGAAATTGTCAAAAGTTACTGTTACGAGCACGAGATTTGGGTTATATATTAGTTCATGACACGCAAAAAAGCTCACGCTCATCAAAACTGTAATAATATGAAACGAATTATAAATCACCAAAAGAACATGGTCAAATGTCGTCATTAATTTTTTGGTTTAAATTCTGTTGAGGTGGAGAGTTACAACATGAAAACTACAAATTATTGTACCAACGCTGGCGGCAATAAAGAAAAACAGGCTCGAGCGGTAAAAAACTCAGAAATGTAGCTCTGGCTAGAATAGTGTGGAGTAGAAATTCTGCTGTTGTATCTTCACAAAATGATATTGTGTAGAAATGGGATTATTTTCCACGAAGAAACTTGTACCCCATTGAGAAAGAAATGAGAAAATGAGCACAAATTTTTATAAGTACATGCAATGCTATTAAAAATATGTTAATGTGGCTACTTTTTGGTGGATACCTAGTCTTGAGAAGCGATATAAACAACCCCTGGTACCGTATGAATGTTAGCGCTCTGCCCCACCGTTCCGTTATTTCACTTATGAAATCCAAGAAATAATTATTTCAATGATTTATCGTTTCACATTGGTCATATTAGATTATAAGTAAGCCTACGTAATAAGCAAGAGCAGGACTTTTTCCATCTGAAACCTGACAAAATTACGCTAATTATTTGAGTGACAGAAGCGTCGTAATAGTCCGGTAATTCTTAGGAATTTCAGTAAGAATACGGCTTCGTAACAGTAAGCCACAAAATTCTTACCGGTATCAAGTCTAAAATTAACATTCCATTAGCAACTGTTGCAATCTGAACACACTGCGTGTGGGAATGATAAGTCAGCTCGTAGGATTTAGATTCTCAATTTGTTTTGTTTAGGCTCGGTAACCTGCCCTTTTCCCTCGCGTATTTGTCACAAGTTCACTGAACACTTAGCATAATTATGATGCTCTTTACCCTTTAGCGACGAAAAGGACCATACGGTCCTCTTTTACGGTCTTTGGGAGAATTGTTCTAAGAATTAAACAGTGAGCAATATGAGGTTGCTACTAGGTTTAAACGCAGCGGCATGTTACAGCGTCGTTCTTTTGGCTGCCTGGCTCTCAGCGTGCTTCATTGCATCAGTGTACAGACGGTCTTTGTGAGCTTAAACGTAGAAACTAGAAAAAGAAATTCGTCGCTAAAGGGTTAAATCTCCTCTGAACTAGAGGAGATGGCTTGTGATTCTTATATCCCTTTTATAGAGTATCTTCGTTTGACAATTAACGTTTTCAGATTAGCTACATTCGAGGGCATGGGTGGCTCCTCGATAAAAAATGTACTCAAAATTTCATACTCCCATCATTTCTTAAACTAGTCCAAAATTAAAATCCGATTCAGATCAGCACCAGAAAATGGTGTCTAAGCAGCTTAATTGTAATTAATATTACAAATCGCAATAAGCCCTTGTAAACGGGCATTACCAAAATATTGAAGTAATGAGACTAGAATGGCAAGGGCTAAATTTCGATTAGTTCAGGTATCATTATTTGAGTACATTTACATTCCGAAAATCTTGACTTATTTTGGTGACGATCAAGCACTGGAGCTGTCCTGTTAAATCAATTGGTGAGGTGACCATAAGGGCTGCAGAGTAAATGGTGGTCGATCAGGAAAGAAAGCATCATAATATTAGGGCGCTAGGGTCCAAATGCGTTCAAGTGAACCTTGCCTCCTAAGCGTGCCGCCACTGAAGGTTTTCATGGGATTCATGGGCAGTTGTGAAGGTGATGTGTATGCGGGAACTGTCATATTATGAGAATATGCGACCTAGCCCGCATCGATGCAACCATGTTAACGCATTCGTACTTCTAGCAGTCGTAGCAAGCATGTCACCATCCCTTCCTACATATCTTCGGTAAAAGCTATGTACGCTAGAAGCCGATATCAAACCTTGAGTAGGCGTAGTTGACATTTGCGTAGCCAAAATGGGAGTCACATACATATGTCAAAAGCTGTCTGATATAGTTAGAGATATGAGACCGTATATAATAAATGGAAGAATTTGAGTTGGAAGGGAAGTCAGTAACAGCAGCTTTGTGAGAATGAGACCACTAGAACTTTAGACACCAGATACGCTGGGCTCATGGTGGACCATCTACCAGCAAGTGCACTTGTAAGTAACGTCGTTGAATGCACAAAGAAGTAGAGCAGCTGCAGCCCACTAAGCAGATCTGGGGACATGACGTCAATGACGCTGTAGAGCTTCACGCCCCGTGACGTCTGAAGGCCCGTATGACGTTACCTACATGAACACGCACGTGCGTCACACCACTCAGTGAACGTGATGCATCAATGCTCATTACTGTGAGTGATGCTACACATATGAGTTCTTTTAATGCATTTTCAACGTTTTGTTTCCATATTTCTTCCTTCTTTTGCTCCAACATTACATTTATACTTAATTTTTATCAAAGCTGTATAGAAAATACACAATCAAGAACTTTTAAGGTTAAATTAACATTTTTCTTTTGCCGTATATACTTAAATTCAAAAAGGTAGGCCCATTGCAATGGGCGGTTATTTTTCTTATTAAATATATCCTCATCGTTTTTTTGTCGTCAAGTATGGACATTCTCCTCAAATTGTATACTATGCCATCAAGCCATGTTCTAGTCATCTAGTCTGGTCTCGTAAGCTCACAACATGAAACTTTGCCATGTTTGTTCTAGTTGTACAAACGGTTGCCTAACCCAGAGAGGCAGCTCGTGGAAGATCAGTCAGTATTTCAAAATGACGTATTAAAAGCATTTTTTACATTGACTCTATTCGTTATACATCATTTCATTCGCTGTGTTCACTGCTTTTATTCAAACTTGTGTTAGAGCTGAGACAGTACGTTCCGTAATAACGGTATTTAATTAATGATTTAAGGCCCAAAGTTAAAATATGTGTGGTTTGTTGTTTGATTGACTTTGAAGAAGGAAATACTATTGTGTAGAGATGGGAGATACAAACTGGCAAAAGCACAATGCTGAGGTAAACGTGCATATATTTCACATTTTTTACAAGCAGCCAGCAACAAATCGTAAGATTACTAGGAATTGTTTACCTAATATTTTATTTGAAATACTCAATAACGTCATCTGACGTCATCAAAGTAACGACACCTATTAAAAGAAAATACTAAGAGCCCAAAATATACAATCTCAAGAAAAAAGCCTGAAATGTGCCAATATGAGGACATTCGAGTAGCATGGTTTATGATTAAAGAATTTTTGTTGGGTTCTAGTGACAGAAAGTTTTACGTAATTTCTTCACCAATGAACGATATTACAGTGGTTTATCAAGTATTCATGCATAATGCCTCCCAACTACCTGCATCAATTCAACATCTAGAAATTATTTTTACAAAATCGTCAATTGAGTAAAAATTTTAAGTTATATCTGCTTCGTCATCGGAAAGTTTTAAACATATATTCGAAAATTGTTTTAAATGTGACTAACTCACGATCGAAGAATACAAATTTTAAAACGGTAAACTCTCCCTTGCCAATACAGAGCACGTCTAAATCAAAACGTAATTATTATGAAGCTTGTTCTGTTGGTGCACCTTCCAAGTAACGTATCAATGAGCATGTGGGTAACGTTAGTAGGAAAAATTAGTTCTCTTTAAAGTACGAGAGTGCGTAATGAGAAGATTGATCTCATAAGTTCGTAAATTCATTTTGGCGACAATGACATTCTTTGAAAATCCGTTATTCAAATGGAACCGGATAAAATCGTTAAACCTAGGTTACAACTGTTATTGGAAAAAGCAATTCAAGTAATTTGCTTTTGAAATCATATCTTAAGAAGAGTTTTTAAACTCAACGGAAGTATTGTGGGATAGGATACGTTGGTTCTTGAGTATCCAACAAGAAATAATTTCAGGATGTGAAAATTTGAACACCCTAATTTCAAGACTAGGAGTGCTCACCAATTGCTTTTCTCTGACTGTGAGGAAAGTATACTGTCCACTGTCGTACTGGAGACCTACATATGAAGCCATCCACGTACCTCAGTACGAGGTACATTCAAGTTATGACACCTCCGATTTTTTCTCAGGACTGGAAACATAAAACATGCAGTTTATTTAAAAATACGCTTGCATTTGTTGTGAATGCGTGACAGAGATCGAAGCACTGTACGGTACACAGAACTCTAGCGGCAGCGGCAAGAGTAAGGGCTGTTTTTTGATACTTTAAATAGTAACGTTTTCATTAAAAGAACAGCGTGTAACCTTTCATTTTTTCGATTTGAGCGGCGTGACACCGATTGAAATTCATCACCATTTGAGTGAGACATGTGTTGATGGTGTCATGGATGTATCTAATGTGCGTTTGTGGGTGCGAGAGTTCAAAGAAGGCAGAACATCGTGTGACAACAAACTAAGACAATCTCGACGACGTAATCGAGTAAGTGAAGAAAGTTGTTTTGGAATATCGCCGAATGAGTGCAGAACACATCGCCTCCAAAATCGGCATTTCTACGGGATCTGTTCACACAACCCTGCATAAAGATCTAAAAATGTGATAAGTGTCCTCCAGGTGGGTGCCACGAATGCTGATACACGACCGCAAAGCTGCGCGCGTGGCATGTTCCCAGACAATGTTGACGTGTGATGAAGGCATGAATGGGACTTCCTTTTCATCTATTTTTATAATGGATGAGAAATGGATGTCGTTTTTGAATCCTGAAACGAAGTGCCAGTCAGCTTAATGAAAGCACACAGACTCACCGGCACCAAATAAATTTAGGGTCAGAGCTGGTGCTGAAAAAATGATAGTGGCCATATTCTGGAGCAGCGATAGCGTAATAATTACTCATGGCATTCTACCAAAACGAACCAGCTCCTCTCACTATTGCGTCAAAAACAGTCAGGAAAGTTGCATGTGTGCTATTTTAGCATGACAATGCAACTACACATCAAGCGAACGCGGCGCTGCAGTTTCTTAGTGACACAACTTAGAAATGATTTCTCATGCTCCCTACTCAACTGCTCTGGCTCCTAGCGAGTTTTAGCTGTTTCCAACGATAAAAGGCATTCTCTGTGGTTGCAAATCATGGCGTCAACGTTGTGAAAAATGTGTACGGCTACAGAAAGATTACGTCTAGAAGTGACACAAATTTCATAGGTTTCGTGTGATTAAACTGTGCAAAAAAATCGAAGGTGTTATAACTTGAATGCGCCTCTTACACAAATGTTTGTTATCGTCAGTGAACACAGCCATTTCTCCTCCTCCCCCTATCAGCGAGAGAAGTATGAATTGATAGTTTAGCAACCAAAAATTTTTAAAAATTGAACATCTTCAGCGTGAAGCACTGACTTGCGTAGATAAACATTTTCTGCAGGACAGACGCACATTGTATTGAGCTCCACAGACCAAAGCGTCAGCTGCAGTCTCTAAATATCCCTGGTGGGCATTGCGGGTTACAATGCCTTGTCGAGAAATATTCATGCAAACATGTATAGCAGGCTTGAGAAATATTCTTGTAAGCAAAATGAATAAACTTTAATTTTGGATGAACAAATTTTTTGACTTCTCGGCTAAGAATAGGAAGCTTTATACAAAGGAAAAGGCAGATGCGGCAAACCATAAAACACATATGCCAGCCAGAGTTAGGCGGGCTTTAACCCGCCATTTTTGAACCCGTACAGTTTGGTTAGCGTAGGAAGAGCCTTGAGTGAGAACAGTCTAAATGGAAGAGGTGAATGATAAAAAGCTTGTTTGTTCTATTTGCGCTAGATTCTGTTAAGCGTAACTAGGCGAGTTATAATAGTTCGGAGACCGTGCTCACAGGAACCAAAACGTGTAAATGTTGCCATGCTGCGACAGGAACCTGAGAATGTAGTCGCATGACAACAGATACACAGTAGTCAATTAATTTGTAGTAGTCAGATCAATCAAACTAATCATTAAGCAATCATGATGATATGTCAAAGTGCACTCAAGATGTATTATAAATCAATTGACAGGGATATACCTTTTCATTGTCATTGATTGCTTTACCCATTACAGTAGTAGTTCTCTACCTTATTTTGATCGACGCACCTACTTAACCATATGTCAAAGCATCAATCATTACTTTTTAATTAATATCTGGTCAAGATACAATAACGAACAAAAACATTTATGTCATGTAGCTTTTCTCATGAAAATTTTGGATTGCCTTTTTGCTTCACTTGTCAAGATCCTTTGCTTTTTTTAAGTCAGTTGCACTTCATTCCATTCATCCTTGCAATTTGACCTTCGTGAACTCCGTTACGCTTGCTTCAGCTTTTTTTTCCAATCTATCGCTCACTTATTGTCTTCGATCTTTAAAAAACTTCGGTTTGATTTTCTATTGACATTATTCACCACAATCACAATTCTCCCATTGCTTTTCGCTTCAGCCGTAATGTCATGTTGCCGGCACACTTTCCTTCAGGTGAAGTTTTGAAAGAATTTTGAAGTTCATATCATTATGTTTTGGGAAAATAGCACCGAGTCAATTGTTATCAACGTTCTTCCAAAGATAACATTCCAAAATTTCTAGCCCCACGGAGCTTTATAAAAATTATTTCTTTCTAAAGTCGATCGTTAATTTCTGGTGTTTTATTGATTCCACAGCATTTCCTATCCTAAATCTCAGGGTCTCCGAAAATACACAAAAAAACTAAAAACTACTTGCTTTTAACATATGTGAGTGCTTAAACATAAAGTTAGTGCTTCTTCCAGGTTTCACCTGCCATAACTAGCATTTCGGTGTCTAATCATTTTCATGTTATTGTTCCTATAAATTTTAGGCATTCTATAATATTTCACAAATTCCTTAATATCCATAGAAAGAAGAAAGGAATTAAAAATCATTTATTGCAATTAGGTTTGTACATGACATATGCATTAACATTGTGTTTTCAAATCCCTTAGAATTAAAGTCCTAAGGTGGTGGAAATACATTTTTTGATAATACAAAAACCTTATGTTTTCAGTGAACAATAAGAGAACGATTTAAAAAAAGGAAGAAAAAAGTTTCTTCCACCATCGTTCATAGACAAAATATTCTACATTGGATTGAAAAAATAGTCCTAGTAACGCTTTGTTATCCTCAAAATTAACACAACAGCATTAGTTTAAATAATCATTTATATTCTTGACTACTGTATCATGCGTTTTGTTTCCTAGAACGAGGCACCTTTAACAATTTCAGCATCGCATGTGTTTGAGCGTCAACTTAGGTGTATTTGCCTCCAGGAGCTGCGTGCAACATTTCTGAAACTTCATCTTTAAACACCCGTTTAGCGACCCGCTTTTACTGTTGGTAGAGGGTGTACACTAAATGTTCCCAGTTGCGTTTTCAATAATTGAGTTAAGTTTTATGACTCGTAGCTCAATAAATAAAGTAACCAGCAGAGCTCAGAGAGAATGTTTCACGGGGAGACGAGCATTATTACTAGTCTACAGGCGGAATACTTTTGGAGTATATGTTGTTATTTCGACTAATTGGAGGTCGTTGATAGTGAGAACGTGAATCAAAACTGTGAACTGGCTGTACTATTCTCAGAACAGTAATATCATTCTAAGTATAAGTATACGCCATTATGTATGTTGGAAGCCGTTAATGCCCTCAGCTACTAAAATTTAAATCTATGGCGTTTGGTGTGCCAATGCCCTGAAGGGAGCTATCTGACCATAATAACAATTGTTATGATATTATGGAAGGGTTGTCAACGAAGAAAGAGCACTTTGTACAATATTCAAAGATATCGTGTGCCATTCGACCAGTGCCGCTTAGTAAAGAAGTAACTGAACCAATCAGACAAGGAAGACAATAAGAATTTCAATTAAACGTTATGAACGTCAAGGGATCCAGATTTTGACCTAATATCTCCAGCTGAGCCACACCTCATAACTAAAACTGAACTACAGGATTTTGTCAGAGATTCAGGGGTCGCTAAAAATTAAGCAGAGCTGTTACACTACGATTACAACTGGAGGACCTCTCAGCGGTTGATGTTACACGATTAGTTTCCAAATTTCATGTTCATAAAATAGAACTTATTCCATTCTTCGTCAGGAGAAATGATCAAGTAGCATAAAATAATATCAGGGGTTTGATGACTGCACTCAACATTGAACAAGGTCCTTGCGACTGGCGGCTCTTTATAAATTTATCAAAGACTAGTCTTCGAACTATTCTGTTTCATAACGGAAATGTTATAGCATCAATTCCATTGGCTTATGGAACACATTTGAAAGACACTTATGAAAACATAAAAAATGTTTATGTTTTAACTATGATCAAGATAAATGGCAAATTTGTGTGGACTAGGTCGTTGTTCCTGTGATTGATTTACAAGGCAGATTTCTCAGCACTGCTGTTTCGTTCGTAAATGCGGCAGTCGTGCAAGAGATTCCCCCTACATTAAAAAAACGGGTCGACTCGTTCATAATTAGGTTCTTTGCAGAAAAATGTGCAGTGTCAGTTTCTGAGTTAAGCATGATCGTACCATGACCATTGCACATAAAACTGGGAGTGATGAGTTTTTTCTGTGAAAACCATGTATTAAAACGGATTTTTTAAATACTTCTTTTTGAATCTTTTCAAATTAAATCAAAAGAAAATTAAGGAATATTTAATCGTTTGACTTCAAGTTCACTATCTATTAGTAGTCCTCGTATTTGAGGTCCAACGATGAAGCTCTCAAGATAATTGGAATAATTTTTGAGGAAACAAAAATGCGGAGAACTAAGAGTTGGTAGTAAATCTTTGAAATGCGTACTAGTACATTGAATGTAAAATATCGTATAAGATCCATTTCTGGGCTCGTGTCAAGATTTCTTTCCACCTAATTGTGGAGCGGAAGGTGATGAGCACAGTGAACAATTTCACAAAGATTCTTCATCAATGGAGAAAAGATACTATGGTGAATGGAGGTCAGCAACGTTTTGAACAGTTTGAACAGTCTGTTACTGAAGAGTGATACGTGATTCTCCTTTTCATGTCTACAAGTGATAATGAGAAAGACGAAGAGAGCTCGTCCATTAAAAAGGAAAACACAAAATAACTCCTGGAAATTTTATTACAAAAATTCTATTACAATCTTAAATAGGTAAAATAATCAGGAATTCAGATTTAATATATAATTTTACAGTCTACGATTAACAAGTTTCTCCGTACACAGGAAGAATACGGATATATTTTACCTAATAATAAATTACATGAGAGGAAAACATAATACTCTTTGCGTCTTTTAAAACAAAGCTAGTTCTGAATTTTAATTATGATATTCGAATTCAGCGCACAAGAATACGTCATAGTCCAGAAAATCGTTGACCAGTGGATTATTTGGCCGGGGCTCCGCTCATCATATCAGGAAAATAGACTCTTTCAAAGTGATATGAACATGCATTAGTACTCATCTTTTGTGCAATAAGACTTTTTAAAACATAGTTTTGGAGATACGCCATTACATGTAGTATTTCCTTCACAATATGATTTATTCGGTTCTTGAGTTTCATATCACTTTGATGACGTTCGTTTTTCGTCATATCTCTTGTATAGTAAGACAGTCATGGCATAAAGGGAAGAGTTTTGGCTTCCCTACTTTTTTCAAGTATCTTGTCCGTTTACTTGACAAAATTGCTATTAGAAATTTGAAACTCAGCGGTGAAACGAGAACTCGAAACATGAAGATCAAAATATATACTCTTCAACTGAGCCTTTTGAAACGAATACGAATAATTGAAAGTATCCACCAAATTTATACTTACTCCCTTTATCATAATTAAAAAAAATCAAGTTTCTAAGGACTACGATGTACATGAAGACTTAGTAGAGTTCTATGTTTGACTTAATATCCTGACATATGTGCTATACACTGCAAATTTGATGTATTTGAAGACGCGTGATTCAGTTCCAGTGATGAACGTAAGAGAGGTGTTGAGCATGAGAGTGTGTGAGTAAACAAGCGCACACCTGTCCACGAACTTACTCTCTACCTCCCACCTTCTGAGCACCTCGCCCACTCACAAACCTCGCATGCTTTCCTCATTGGCACACCTGATTTCTTGGTTCAGCTGAATATCAGCTGGAACAAATGTTTCCAAAAATAGGCCATTCAAAAGGAATATTCTGTACGGAAATGTTTAGCTTCTTCATATAAAGTAACGTGTGAATAAAAGAGCTCTTCAATTATGTACAGTAGAAAGACGCCTCAATCGCCAAGATTAAGTTGAAATTCTTATTGACATAATGAAAGAAGTAAATTTATGACAGCAGCTTTGATTATCAGTAGATGTCATGTGCAAGGAGCTCAAAAATAATATGAGTGCGCGTCAAAATTAGATTTCGATAGAATCAACTTCGATGTATATTTTAGCACGAGAATACAAGCGAAACTCTAGGAATCCTAAAATAATGGCATTAAGAAAGTGCGTACGCACATATCGACACCCACTAAATATACCGTCAGCCACTAAATACACCGTCAGTAGCTCAGCTCAGTGCAGCATTTCTTTCGCTAACAATACAGAATTCGGAGTTTTTACGTCTTATTTGTCAGGTTTAGTTATTGCTTGAGAAGACTGTCAGTAGTACGGAATGTCATCTCGTTTGGTTATTTAAATCTTGTAGTTTTTTGAGGGTAGTAAGATAATCTTTCTATTTCAAGTGTTTAAATTTTAAATTTATATTTTTTATAATGACTGTGGATCGAAATATCGTTATTAATCTCCACAAAGAAAACGAGAGTAACGCATCAATTGCAAAAAAGTTGAAAATGAACCGTTCAACTGTTTGGAAAATTGTCAAATGTTTAAGGAGGCTGGTACAACCTCTGATAAACCAGAACGAAGCCGGAAACGAAGTGTTCGGACCAAAAACCTTATCAAAAACACGCGGGAGAAGTTGCGTCGAAGCCCAAGTCGATCCCATCGAGAACTGGCTGCAGAAGCCGATGTTAGCAAAACTTAAATATATCGAGTGTTGAAGGATAATCTGGGAAAGAAACCTTACAAATTGTGAAACGTTATGAGCTTACTGATCATCATCAGAGAATGAGGACTGAAAGAAGTCGTCACATCCTTAATGAGATAGCTCAAGGCACGCTCCCAAACTTGGTGTTCATAGATGAGAAAAAATTTGACATTCAGCAAGTTATGAACCATCAGAACGACCGAGTTTGGAGTTCTTCAAATTCAGTTGAGAGTAGAATTGTTCCGAGACGTCAAAATGTACAGTCTGTCATGGTTTGGGAAGCTGTGACCGCCACAGGAAGATCTCCGCTTGTTTTTGTGCATTGTGGGGTCAAACTGAACTCAGAACGGTACATTTATCTTATTTTAGAATCAAAATTGCTACTATGTGTTACAGAACATTTTCAGGGTTTCCCATAGAGTCCAACAAGATTCAGCACCATCACATGGCTCCAACGTAACCCAAACCTGGATTCAGAGGAACATTCCATCTTTCATAAGCAAAGATGTGTGACGAGCAAGGAGCCCTGAACTGAATCCCTTGGACTTTTCTATCTGGTCCATTTTGGACTCAAGGATCTTAGCTACCCCTTATACTTCTCTCGGGTCTCTCAAAGCAAAACAGCAAAGGGATTCGGAAGCACTTGCACAACAACAGATAGGTGTCGGCTGCATTGCATTTGTAAATAGACTTAAAGCTGTAGTTCGTCATAAAAGTGGTTACATCGAATAAATGAAACACTGTATCGTTTGGTTTTTATTCACCTATGAGTTTCAACCCTTAAAATCAAAATCGCGCAATTGAGTTTTCATAAACCTACCAAAAAGTTTGTTGCTTTAATTCTGAAAGGATTTTACTTAAGATTTGAATTAGGATGCAGTCAACTTCCAAATATTGGAAAATCTAGTGTGCAAATATAGAAGATTTTTCCGAACATTAGTCTGAATATTAAATTTATCAATACTATTTCGACACAAGAACAATGGTGCATTGCTAATTCATGCTAGCATGAGTGAGAAGAAATATGCCCGTTTAGTGATCTCCATAAATGCTGCTGACTCACACGTAAAAGCTTGGTGCTTAGAACCACATACTATAGTACTTCCAGTGTGAGATGGCGAGAAAGAATCCTATGGTATGGTTAAATCATGTTTCAACCAACCTTTCAAACATTTCTTAGTTTACCCAACTATGTAATTTTTTTCAGGAATTTAGATGTTTATTTATATTCCATACTTTGGCACTAACGAATATGGCTAGAGCAAGTGGTGGTACACTTGCACCCTTTTTCACTTTCTTCATAGACATCGGTTCGCCCTTCTTTAACACGCTGAGTGCGATACGACCCACCGGTGGGTCACTTAGGTTAGGTTCTGTAATTTTTCCAAAGCTTTCTAGTGAATGTGTGTACAAAGTAAAGATTTGCACCGGCTTGGCAATCGCACTCAACGTGTTAAACTTTCTACATCATTCCCGTACACTACCCTCACTCATAAAGTAATCACCATACACTTTGCTCATTTTGGGATGGACCTCAGTAGCACTACTTCCTGCTCACAGAAAATGGATTACACTTCGGAACTCGCAGTTGACGAGAGCATCGGTAGTAGTGTCCAATTGTTCAACTGCTCGTACCTCGGGCAATTGGGATGTACCTGTTTTAGTGATTATGTAAGGAAATAAGCTAAACTCTGCAGTATTTTTGTAAGTAAAATTATGTCATGTAGATTTGCCTTCTTTTATATACCATCGGAATTTGAAAAAAACAGCTCTCCTGTTTCACTGGAATGTTTCTGAAAATGAAGGTGTCAATTTTTGCGTTTTTGTGTTTTCTGGAGATAAGTCAGAAAAACTGAAAAATAGTTTTTATCAAGTTCCCTTCTGTAAATTTATTTTCATCTTATATCTGAAAATCAGCAAGGCATAAATTATTTTTGTTTCAAAGATGTTCTTCCGACGAGTATATCATCTTACCTGATCTCTAACTCTTCAGTGCTCATCCAAGTACGTGGGTTCTCCTCTGTCAGCACTTAACGTTAGGATTACTGATCATGCTGATCGCAAGTCGTTTTCTGCATGCTCTTAGTCCACTGTGGCATAAGCCGGCACCAAGGACTACTATAAACAGGACATGAACCGCAATGTAGCTGACTGCTGGAGCGGAGGCCAGTTCACTGCGTTCAGTTATCCTCCATCTGTCATAGTGCGAACATTGTCGTAGTCGGTCGCTCGGTCTGAATCAGAGATTGTTGTTTGTTTCGAGACACATTGCTTCATTTCTAAGTGGATACTGTTTGTTTACAAAGTTTATTGCTAATGATATTTATTAAAAATGCCGAACAAGTGAGGGGTTGTGAACTGTCGGGGTAATTACAACAAGGAGAACAGGCGCCGCACCGTATCTTCAATGTGCCTGTTTCATGTCTGCCATCTCCAAAACTCACACTTCGCCCGGCGAAAGCTAGCTGAAGACCAACAACTGAGGTATTTTCTTCAGAAGGATAAGATTACTTCATTTGATGCTTTCAAACCTGAACGTAACCTGCAGAAGCAGTACAAGAACTTGATTATTTCAAGATCGAAAGAAAGGCTTGTGTGTTTGTTCATGACCGACAACTTCAGTGAATGCAGAATTCACTGTTATATTTTATTTTTTTACTCTCTTTCTCTGATATGTGACGCCCGTTCATATTAAACACTATATATACAGATAACTGTAATAATGATTAAATTAAATCGATCATCAGAAAGCCATACCATACGGTCAACAAGTAATTAGAAAATACAATTCCAATTTAAAAACAATCACAACTTTATGTTTTAAGTTTTCGCTCTCACAATTTTCCTTTTTCGGTCTTTCTCGGATGTTAAACATCCAATTCAGTTAAATGTAATGATGTCAAGTCTAAGCTGTACCTAAAGAAAATATTTCGCTTATCACCTAAAATGCGTATAATACCTACCACGTCAAAATTTATATGTATCACCAATGATTACCTCTTAAATCATCATTGAAAAAGCGAAGTTTCATTTGTTTCCCCATGTAGATTTAACGTTCATTACGTGATGTGAATGTTTACGTATACCCGTAGGTACTGCTGTTCTAACATCTATGATACTATGCATAGAATTCTTACCACTTAAGGATTTTATGATAAGGCGTCTTGAAAAACCAATGCTGTTACATTTATTATGTCCCAACTTTATTGGAAATATACGTTTTTGTTTTGTTTGTTTGTCTGTGATTGTCGAAAACAAGCCCACTTTGTGTTCTCCACTAACGCTCAGTGCCTTCAAGAACGGCATTAGTACCACTGTTTAAGACACTTCATGCCAACAATGGTTTTTGCTTCTACGTCTGTTTGTTTATATGCGTGAATGTTTGTATGTTTGGTTGTTTGTATTGGAAAAGGTTGAACTATAATCAATTTGTAAAGTCTAAAACTGCAGCAACTCGGCTTGCTATAAAGTGGCCACTAAGCTCATACAATAATACATGTTAAGTCCAGTTAAAATTGGTATTTCAAAGCATTACAGTGCTTTAAACCATTTAAAATTCACTGTAAAACCTTATTATCCCTTGTATTGCTTGAAAGAAGTAATTTTTGATCAATTTATCCGATAGAAAATGTTATGTTACTAAGAATGGAATGGCCTCCGCTACCGTAGTCAGCTAGGCGGCGATGCACGTCCTGGTTATAATAGTCCTTGTCCGGCACTCATGTCGTAATTCCTGCAACCAATAACCAGTAAGGGCGAAGATGTCACTCGCTAAAAAATACGTTTTCTATGGTACCGAAACCTCATAGCTGGGATTAATTTTTTAGCTATGTCAGCTAAGCGATACTGTTCGCCAATGATGCTTATACTGTCTTTGGTGGTACATATACTGAAATTGAGACTACTCGTCATTGATATGAACATAATTAATTATACTATTCGAATTTCGTTTTGCCCACTCTGTAAGGCGATTACTCAAAATTTGTTTTTTTTTGCATCTTCGTCTATGCAGTACGCAACATCCCTGCTATAATAAGCAATCATGCATTTAAATTTTTAACTCAAACTTGGTAAATTTTGACCTTTGTATTCTAAAGTCCCTTTGCACCCAGAAGGTAAAATCACCCAGAAGGTAAAATAGTAGACGATGGGCATACTCTATACTCCATCTATATAGTTCGCTGATAATTAATTTTATTCCCCTTTTACAGCAACATTTTCTTTTAAAACACTCTCAATTTATCTTTACAAGTGCAATATGTACCTGCAAATTTCAGGATCTATGAAGTAAAATACATTTTTCACTTTTACCGGTGGTATTATCAAAATCTGAATATTTTTCATGAATGCATACAGAACTTCCATTTTCTATTTTGTCTACCAATAACAGGGCCGAGTGGGAGAAGAAAGCTAATAACGAAAAAAATGGCGTGTTTTATAGTGATCCGGTGCCTTTGGTACCGACAATACAATACATTGTATTGTCTAGACTCTAGTGCAATGTGTACCCGTTAACTTTGCCATTCGAGCAGCACTGCTTCATCTTGCCATTTCGCGTTGTTCGTCCGATAGTCTTCGGCGTCTTTCTTGCTGTCGAAGTCTTGCTGCTTCTCTCTTACGGTTGGACTCGTTTCTATCCATGTTGCCGTTTTTTGCCGGAATTTTATTCTGAAATATCCTCTATTATCTCTTTGAAGCTTTTCAAGAAAATCACAATTCCGAAAACAAAACTCAATTTCCAAAATCTTTGGCCTTATACTAATGGTAGCAGGTTACTGGTCAAACTAATTTAAAACATTTCTTTTCGCATGATCAACAAAAAATATCAAAGCATCATGATGAATTTCAACAGAAAAAGGTCCAAAGAAAATTTCTATTTGTAAAAATAAACCGATTGTGTATTCTGGATATCATAATGCAAGTGAAAGGGAATTGAATTGCCACAGAAAAATAATGCAATAGAATGATTTCTTGTATTTCTTAAGCTTTATCCTTGTTGCTATCAAAGCTATCGATTAGAAGAGTATGACACAGGGACAGACTGATGCGGCTTTTATTATAGTATAGATGATGTTTTGATTAAACCATGCAGTTTCCTCCATTAGTGTGCTTCAAGATTCTTTGTCGGAAACAAGCCTAGTCTCACAATGTTTGAATTAAAGTCATTATAATGTTTCTTTTTCTCCACGTTCAAAATTTCAATACACTAAACGCATGACACAATTTTATTTATTTCTTTGGCCAGTTCTCTCAAGATGAATAGCAGGGTTCATCATTTGCATCACGTCAGTTGCATTTCCGTTCTGCGCTGTCGAGCAGGATCTCACACGATGCTCTATCCGCAGACCGAACTTACAGTAGATAATTTGTATATTCATCGTAAGATTGTAGAGTGAAACTTTAAATCCAATTTGAGGCATTAATATCACACAAGGAAACAAAGCGAGAAGCGAGAAGCAAGACGCTGTAAGCCGATACAAAAGTTATAAAAATTCATGCATTACAGGAAAAATTACAGTGATGCTGTTTCATGCTACAATCAAACTGAATTCAGTTCTTTAGCAGCATTGTGCTGCCGCTAGTGCACTCAGCTCTTAGTGCTTAAAGAGTATGAACTCTACTTGTGTGGAATTTATTTCTGAAAGCTTTGTGACGTTAGCAGAGGTTTGTATCAAAACAATAATAATCTTATTAACTTTTTGTGACTGTTAAACTTGCATTTGAAGTAAATTTTTTTTCGAGGAAACTAATGCAATGAGGTATATTAAAGCAGGTAGGCTTAGCGCCCATCCACGGTCCCCTAGAAAGAATTGTTCTAGCCAAAATTACTCTGTGCACAAAACGGAGCAATAAGAGGAACAGGGGGCAGTGAACTTACCGCACAAATATGGTCCACTCAAAATTATGATAGAAGCTCGAACATGGAAGAAGCCTAAATCTTATGTATTGTTGCACGAACTAATGTATTTAGATGAAAATGTCACAGCGTTCTTTATTGCTTGCGTAAATCGCAGAATGGAACGTACCCCTCACATCTGATGATATTTGTCATCCAAGTTTATCAACTCTTTCAAGTGCAATAGTTAGGGTCAATCAAATGCTGTCACATTCTGTTAGTATTCTTCCAAGTCTGATCGTGACCCACACACCAGCTTTTACAGCAATTTTAACCAGCGTCACTCCCTTCCCTCACGAGTGTCCGCAAGCAACTGAGGGGAATATCACTCTTTTGGCTAGAGGAAACGCTATTGTAATCATTGTCGTGATGGCGATTTTATACTTTTATAAACTTGATTCGTCAACAGTGAGTGCGTGCTCCACATTTATTGTTGAAAATCAGTCTTCTCAACTGTACGTAGTTATGTCATGTGACACATTTTTGGCACATCATGTTAACTGCGTAGTTTGTCTCTGTATATGAAACTACCCTTTTTATAGCTGTATCCCAACTGCCTATTTTATTTTAGCTGATTCTCATTCTTGCCTTGAAGTTGTTGTTTCTCTGCAATTATGAAGTACCTTAATTACTAACAGGACTTTCCTCAATTGTGAATGTACGATGCAAACTAGGAGCGAGAAAGATTTACTTCATGAATAGAATAGAATAGAATAGAATAGAATAAGGCTATAAGAACGAACCTTCTGGCCCATTCTTGGGTCGGATAATTACTTCGATAATTGTTCAGTTGTTTACCCAAGTCCCATGCCGTATTTCTAGCCGCGTCAATCATGTCGGCAGCGGGATAGAGAGAAGTATAGATTCCATTTATTAGCTCAGCAAAAACATACTCACTTTTTCCTTAGTAAATTTCCATAGCAAATATATAGCAAATGTTGGGTTTTCAGCTTCAAGGACGTTTTGTTTTTATATTTTACCAAGGTTCAATTCAGTAAATATGACATAAACCAAGACTGAGGTGTTTATAACAGTAATTTATGGCAATAATTAGCGTTTCAGAGGTGCTGTTGCCATGTGTGTGCTTCTATTCTTTATTAAATATGACTAATATTGTATTCTAAATATCACTATGTAGCGTCATTAGAGTACACTCTTTAAACAGAACTGAAAAAGAATAGCGTATTATGTTCCCATAGGACATCCCATATGCATCCCATTTTACGACATGGGACTTGCGTATCAACCCAAGCTTGGGCCAAACGGCTCTTTTCCATCCTATTCTATTAACCTTGGATCCTCATTCTCTCTTGTCGTTCATGTATCAAAATTTCCTCAAAGCCCCAGAACGCACCTCAAACATTTTTTTCTTCATACTTCACTCACGCCTTTTTGAGACGTCCATAAATTTCGTACTTGACAATTATATGCGCAGTTAAATTTTCCACTCAGTGGTAGTTGAATGTTTTGCCATTCTCTCATTCAGCACTTCACGTAAAATCTGATAACAGAAAAAGAGTTTGGGTACCGAAGCAGATGCCTGCAGCTGACCAATTGCTTGTTCAAGACTGCTTTACCATTTTCATCAGAGACGTACCATTGTACGCACGTTAGGTTTTGTCTACACAATTATATTTTTATGGCTGCGGAGACGTGTTTCAACGTCGACTAGCAGTAACGTGACAGTGTCTTATTCCTCGATATCCACGGTGTTCAAACATGTGAATGTGGCCGCTGTTGGTGCAACACCTGTAAAGGCAAGGCTCTTCTCAAGTTTTGAAGTTGTATCACTCTTGGAGGTGGCCACTCCTTGTCTTTCAAAGTTTACTCTCTGGTGGAGGTGCATCTTGATTGAATTTCAATTACTCGTGGATATAGGTATAAATTATCGAGAGGACGACGTAGATAGGTAGTGACAGAAAATCGCCTAGAGTCTTAAGCTGTGCAAAACTGCTCTGGCTGTGCTAATGTCATTTGTAACAACATACTTATGCGAGTCAGGATTCAGTACTCTCTTGTCAATTAAAACAAAATCTACAAATCGCTTGAATGCCCAGAGAGACTTGCGTGTTACTTTAAGTAACATTGTTTCACGTTTTGAAAAACTTGAAGGCAATAAACAGGAGCAAAAAAGTTATTAAATTAAAAGTCATTAGCAATCTTTTGGAAGTATAGATCTCGATGTTATTATCTTGCAAATATTTAAAAGAAATTATTATTTTTTGTAAAGTACACTTGCCTTATTATATACTTCATGGGTTTAATTTTTTATTGTTATGTATGAAAAAAGTGGAATTTTCCAAGCATTTGAGAACTATTCCTTCTAGTATTTAGTACTATGTTTTACTACTTAGTTATTTGTTCTATTTTAAGTAAGAGATTAATTTTCTGAGGTTTATTTCAATGTTAATTTATTATATGTAACAAGTCTACATTTGTAATTTCCTTTACAAATTATATTACATAATAAAGTAACAATCTTTTTGTTGATAAATTGTCGGAATTCGCCTCATTTATCCCTGAGTAGAATATAAATTTCAGGGGCTGCGAGGTTCGAATGAAATTTCTTTAGGGGTGCGGGGCGAAAAAAAGGTTGGGAACCCCTGGGCCTAAACAATTCATCAACTAGGATTTATTAACACTTTTTGGGGTCAGTAGTATAACTCAAGTAATTTCAGCCCCTTTTTTTGCTTTAGGTTAACGAGTAGTAACCTATTTAGATAATATTTTATTCGAATCTCTACGTTCAATCTAGTTACTTAATTATTCATTAGTTGGAAGATTTTACAATTGGAAATTTCAACTTCAGTATAAATGGCAGGCTATTTTTTCTATATTTTTGCAGATATTTTCGCAACATCAAGTGCAGCTCCGGGAGCTAAATGCTGGGCGTCGATAGTGACTAGTGTTATTTAACTTAGTGACTAGTGTTATTTAGTGTAATTTAAGTAACTATTGACAAGTACTTCTCTCCATAATTCTGCCTTGTATTTACCTCATATCCATCTTTCCGAACGAGATGTTTTATCCCTTCAAAGAGTTTAGGTGTTCTGTTATGATAAAATATTTTTTCTGTTGTTATTAAAGTGTATTTCTAATGGTTGAATTACCTTGGCTAAATATATCGATAGCTTTTATGTTAAAGCCCATATTATGCATAGTATATTGCAATTAAACACTGCTCTATTGAGCGATCATAATAAACGCTGCTAAAAATTTGAATCTTTGGTCAATGGGCATCAGAATTTACCCTTAAGATGTGCTACAGTCATCAAAGCGAAGGGAGATGCAACTAAATATTAAATAGTGCTGTATTAGTAACATTAAAACGATTTGTTTTAATGACATTTTGGAAAATTTAATCGTCTCAAAACTTTTGTTTGAGAAATGTTCAAATTCCTGCTTGATTTTGAAATCATTCATGTATCTAAATTGCTCCACTTTAAATCTTGTTGAACTTTAAAAGGAGTACACCTTACGAATTTACTTCTTTGAGGCAATTTGCTTCTAGAAAAAATTAAGTCAGAAAAACTCATCTCAAAATTTGTGCGAGCTACTGCTCATAATTTTGACTTCGCTATTATTGTCTTGTAGCAAAGTTCGTTGCAGATTTATATTTTGAGTTCGTAGAACATGAGGTATGGAAAGAGGTAGTTCGCCCAGCAAGCTGCGCTGATGAGTTGTCTCAGGTGACAGCGCAGGTGATGTCAGTGTTTGATCAGGTGGCTGCATACTCTCCTCTGTCCAGTTGCGGTAGCAGCTATAGTATACGAAGAGGAACTAGCTCTCAGTACCTAGGAACACTTTCAAATTTTGTAGCAATTTCATTCATTCACTGAATAGCAATTCTGTTGACCGGTAGAGTTCAAGGTATCATACTCGTATAAGTTTGTACGGTGCAGAATAAATAGAAGTGCCAGTTTATGGAACATAACCGATGACTTTATTATGAAATACGTATAAATTTATGTTTTGATATTTATAACAGAGCGATGGAATAGTATGCACGATGCGTTTTCAGAAACATCACATAATTGAATGTCTATAAATGGGTCATCTCTCTGCTGTGACTTTTAAATATTTCGACATGAACTAGCATTCGTAATAAAAAACACGCTTTCGTCTGTGCGGTAGAGTTTTCATAATTTTTTTTCAGCTTCCACTCAATCGTTCATGAGTTACTTGTGGTGTTGATGCTTTCAACAAACCATTGCATTTTGCAGACGAAGTCCGAGCGTAATGAAAGTAATCTAATGTGAAGCCTAATTTTTCCCAGTTTTGTCACCACGTTCGCTCATTACTGTGGTACTTGTCCGATTAATTTTACGACTTCGGGCTTATAAAATTTCTAGAAAATTTTCCGTTTTCGTGCATGCAAGAGTGTAGTGATACATGGGAAGGTCAAATTCATTTTAATGATGGCGACTTTATGCGAAAAATTTATAATTTTTCTTCTTGAGATTCCACGTACACCAAAAGTCTAAAATCTACAATACGGACAAATTAAGCAAATCTGCTGGAACATTACTTCATGACGTGTTTAACTGAAAATAAGTTATTAATTGTTACCTAGAAAATTTGAATCTTAAATGTTCTTGTTGGGCATTTGATGACAGCCAGAAGTTGCATGAGCTTGTAAGTTGAAAGCATTATATCTTTATTCGAGAGTAGGACCTCGGCAGAAAAACAATTATTGGATCCCAGTTTGAATCCCATAGCGTCATTTTTAATGGGCGAATGGGTCAAATTGTTAGGCAATGATTGCAATTAGTATCGAAGAAATCAGTATCAAATACGTAAAAAAGGGAACAGGAAATGATTTCTCAATCACTTACCGCAACGATTACTGAAGCGTAGACCACTTGGCCAGATGTAGAGAGTAAAATAAGGAGAGAAAAAGGACAGTAAATAATAGAAAAAATAAAGAGTAATAATAAGTTCGGGAGGAATTTTCTGCCTATTTACAAGTTGGAACCAATTAGGAAAGAAAATTTTACCATACCTCAAACGTGCGAAGGAAACAGGTGCCAAAATAGTTCTGCACATCATTGTCTTTACCTTGCACTAGCAGCAAGAGTCAAACATGTTTTGTTCTAGCAGATGTAAATTCAAAAATAATTTTCCTGTCAACTCTTAGCTGTCTATGAAATACAGGGTAATCTGCATAACAGTAAATAGTCAAAACATACGTGCGTGACTTTAAATGTATTTGAACTAAATTATGCTAACATATATGAATATTACTGAGTATCAATTGAAAACATGGAGGCTAGTCTGCTCGAATGTACGTACTTTAAGCTCTAATTACGTTTTGCAATCGCCCTCGAGACTTATGTCACTCCTTCTACTTTGAAGGTACGGTGAGTTGTAGTCGTTGCGGGCGTTCTCACGAAAGTTTAAAGCTTCATTTTAACCGCTTTTATCAGACTCAATCAACTGTTTTAACAGACTCAACCAATTAACGAATAAATGTTAAGATTAATGAACCCACTCATATCAGCTGATGTTGCTGTTGAGTTTATACTCCATATGGTTCTTAGCATGAAGAGTAAGGTTATTATATATCAACTAATATTCTATATGAGCAATGATCATCTAATATCCTACAAAGTGATTTAAAAAACGGGCTCCAACTTTCGATGGGCTTTATTTCTTAATTTTATCTAAGAATTAAATGGTACTTCATTAAAACTAGTTTATTGAGGTTAGAACATCAAGTTAATACAATACATACGATCCTTCCTTCTTTATTATAGAGCTGGTGTTCGAGATAGACTGCAATCCTTAAGGCACAGCACAAAGATGTCTGAGACGTACTCTGAAACGAGTTGAAAAATTTCTAGAGGGGTCCTTGAGATAGCGTCAAAGAAAGAAATGTGAGACTAAGGTCTGGTTATAAGGTGCCCATTCAAAATCAATCTTGGCGCTGATCGCATGGCTTTCAAATTTTTTTTTCTGGTCAATCTTACGACGGGTTTGAAGTGTCAGAGCTTGCTCCAAATTGATGCAATTAGAACTTTTTCATAAGAGATGAATGAAAGATCCGTCTCATAAAAAACTGATGGGGGCGTTCATTCTTGAAAGTTTTGATGATCTCAACATAGGTTTCTTTTAAAGGCTCTCTCACCCTCTGTTCGCTTTCTGGGTCGTCTTGTATAGCTTCAACGGTTTTCACTTGTTGCATTCAGGCTCTCAACGACCCAATAATTTTCAAAGTGGTCCACCCAGGTCTGTTTTCTGCTTTTGAAGGGGCTTTTGTTACATTCTAAGCGATGCATAAGAGTCTCCTAGATTTTCTTGAACGAGCCAGTCGTCTAGCAATATTTGACGTAGAATATTCTTTGTCCGAACGTCCATTGAAAACTAGTTGTGTTCACAGACGTTGTTTCTGTCATGTTCTGCAAAAAGAGAATGATTAGTGAATGAATACTGGAGATATCACAAATGAGACGTTTTTTCAGGGCCACCGTTTATAGAAGTAAAGTTATAACTATGGCCGATTGTAACCCAACAGCCGCTAAGTAGGTACAGAAATTAGTTCCTCTAAAAGCTGCTGCTGCCTTTTGTCTACTACCATGGCCACTCTCAATTCATAATGCTTAGCATTATTTGGTTCGTTTAATAAATATCTGCAGCCATGGAGATTACTTTTAAAGGCATTTTGGTTGGTATGCATCAATGAATTTTGTTTTTCCGACTAATTGATGAAATTTGTTTGTTTGGTTATTCTGCTATCACGCATTAGTTTTGATAAGAACATGTTCTAAATGTTTCTTGGAAAGTGATTCCAAAAAAATACATCACTGTTAATCTATTTTCAACACAGTATAAAGCTGTTACCGCCCCAAGGATGCGTTAAAAAATAGTCTTTTTGGGCGACAATAGCTGCACTAGATTTTAGAGCAAAAATATTAACATTGTTGTACTTTTTGTAGTCATACCTCACAAAACACATAGAGCAAATTCTAGTGAAAGATAACGAGCGAAAGCAGGATAATTAAATAAATGAATATATTATTCATTAGTTTTAAATACAGAAAATTAATTAATGCATAACAATCATAATTCCATTTAATATAATCAGCATATCTTCAGATAATTATTAGATCAACCAAATATTTTCTAAACATTGTAAATTAAAACGGCCGTAGTAGCAGAAAAAAAGCTGTTGAATCTCTTCGAAAGGCTAATATTTGTGCATAGCAAGTGGCGGGCTTGCTAGAATCAGCCATAGTAGCAGTATTACCAGTGGGACTTTTTTTATAGAATGATGATTAAGAAAAGCTAATAAGAATTAAAAGTCATAAAACATATCATGATTGCAGGTCGGGTTGGGTTGGTGTAGAATTGTTTGGTTTGCAGGTCTTAACAAAATCCAATTAGTCGAAATAGCCTTAGATCTGACATTTGTATCTTGCTCTTTAGTGGACGAAGAAAAAAATGAACCTCCGTGGGTGGAACGTGAATAATTTTTTCTGAAATTGATTTGCCGCTCCCTAGTGGCGAGTGTAGCCACCATTCGAGTTATCTGCCCCGATCATGTGTTGAACTGGAAGCTCGAACTGAGATGTACAGGGTGTTCAATAATTATTGTTACAACTTTTTTTGCCCACATTTATTAATTAAATCAAATTATACAAAGCAAACTAAAATAATTATGTTTCTAAATCATTAATGTTTCCAAATACCTATAATTATAATTTATTCAATATGCTTTCCATTAGCGTCGATAACCTGCTGCAAACGTTTGGAGAATGCTTGACATGAGTCACGAATGATTGTTTGGGGGACTTTTGCCTATTCCTCATCAGCTTCTCCCTGGTGGATTTTACCAATTTTGATGTTCGAGCTGTTCGAGGGCAACTTTGCCCTGGCCTATTAGCTACCTTCCCAGTCTCTTTGAATCGCTTAAGTGTTCTCCAAACTAGCATTCTGTTCACATTTAGTGATTTGGCAATGTCCCTTGGTGACTTTCCTGACTTATTCAACTCTACAGTTGCTATTCTACTATTTAGATCTTTAGCCATTATCTGTTAAAAAGTATCTGGTAAAAGTTCAGATTATATTTAAACATAAATAGAATAGTTGTAACGATAAATATTGAACACCCTGTATGACAGTTGTCGAGCTACCCGGGCCGAGCTGCACTTTGATGTCTTTTGGAGTGCTCTTGTCAAGGGTTCATTTGATTAATGGACCGTTTAATTATGAATTTTTGCTTGTCCAAGAAATGCTCGAAGTTTAACGGCCAAGATGATTGACACCAGCACTCTGTCGTAGGTATTGTGTCGCCGTTAAGTGTCGTCTAGTTTTTTAACACGTTGACTCCGAAGTGGTACGTATGTGGACCACTTAGGTTAGGTTCTGTAATTTTTTCAGATCTTTCTAGTGATTATGCGTACAAAGTGAAGATTTACACCGGCCAGGCAATCGGAGGCAACGTGTTAACATGTTCCATACGAAGTAACCCACCACTCAGGTCACTCAGGTTAGGTTCTGTAATTTCTTCAAAGCTTTCTAGTGACTGTGTGTACAAAGTAAAGGTTTGCACTGGCTAGGCAATCACAGGAAACGTGTTAAAGAAGAACATTACTGGCTAAATTTCTCTGTCCACGTCTGGCTACAGCATTGCACCTACGGTTCTTGTGGACGCATATGTCGTCAGCACAATTCTCAGTTGGGCACCGGGTGCACTAGTCTTGTTAGATGGGAAATCTCCTGCTTCAACTTTTCAAATTCAGCTGTTTTTTACAACTCTTTCGATGATTTTCTTTGAGTTTTTCGTGTACCCTCTCGTAAGGTTTATGAGTTCTTACATCCTCTTTGTTGCCTTGGGGATGAATCTGTTGTACTGTAGTAATTGACTATTCCTAGAAAGTTGTGTAGCTTCCTCACATTCCCGGGTATGGAATGTTGAGCTATTTTACCAACTGCCTTTTATATTTGCAGTCGCAAGTGGCAGCTTGGCAGCGAGACGACTGATAAGAACGGCAGTTGGAGGTACGAGGTGACGTCATACGAGTCTATGGCTGGAGACTGGCTTTTTGGAATGAATATGAACCACGGCCGAGTGAGCGTCAAGCCAGAGGATCCACCGCGCCGTTACTCCATCCACTCTGCCTTTGACACGGAATCTTTCCGTGGTTTATTTATGAGTGAGTAATTCTACTTACACAACTTTCAACATTATTGACATACAATTCATGGAAACCCCCGAACCAGTTTTGCACTACTACGCCCTTAAAGCTACAGTATTTGACTCACATATGCATAACTTTAGTTGTAGTAAATTCAGTGTAAAGTGCTAGTCTAAAATAAATTAAATAACTGTATGAATTGTAATTGTGAATAATTATAATAATTAAATAACTTCGACTTCATTAATTTTCGCTGTAGTAATTTTCAGATTCCTTCCAATTTTTTACTGTCGTGTATCTTACATGCAGATTTCTGCTGGGAAAATTGTTCATTCTATTGGTAGTTGGCACAGAGTTTAAAGCCTTGTCAAATTGCGAAGGAAATCGTTGACCGGAAGAAGAAAAAGGCTCATCCACTGACCGATCTACTTTAGATCACAAGGTATTGCAACCAGGGGAAAAGAAGGTCCTACGAAACTTATAATAAAAATGTAAAGGAAGAAGTGAGTGTAACAAAAAAGTCAAGTGGCCAGTAATGACTCAACAGGACACCAAATACTCGTAGGCGTTTTTTGTATTCATAAAAATCCGTAGTGAATTTATCCTCGTGTGAATAAACAAGCATAGAGCAATCTGAAGTATGCATTTGGACCAAGTTGCTGGAGAATATGGCTCGTAATCTGGAAGGACTGCCAACATCTCGGTGAGAGAAAGTAGACAGAGCTGTACCATGCTTCCAGAGCACGATGTAGATTTTCAAACATCTGTAGATCACGTGACAAAACTTTCATAAAAGTTAATGATTCAAGTTTCATAACAGTTTAAAACTCATTGTGAATTTGGATATTTATCAGCCTCACCATAATTTTAGCTTATCAACAGTTTAGCAAACAATGTAAGTTCTATTAGTTTACAATCTATTTAGATTATAAAGGGTGTGGCAAAAGTCACACGATATATTTAGAATTAATTTATGCAAAAACTACTTGAGATAGAAACTTCGGGTAAATTGCAAACGAAAGAAAGGGTTTTGGAATTTTTATTTAAATAGGATATCATCTAAATATCCACCATGTTGGTTTATGCACATGTGCATTCTTTTCGTAACAGAATCCATCACTTTTCTTATCATCTCGAGAGGAATGTTGCGAATCTCTTGAGAAATGCTCTCTTTCAAATGTTCCAAAGTACGAGTCCTATTAATGTATACTTTTGACTTTAAGTACCCCCATAAAAAGAAATCCAAAGGGGTCAAATCACAAGATCTAGGAGCCCAAGGAATATTACCAAAACGTGAAATTAATCGATTTGGGAAAATTGTCTTCAAAAGTTGAATTGATTCCTTTGCTGTACGGGCTGTTGCACCATCTTGTTGAAACCACATATTCCCATCTTGAATTTGAGGTCTTAAATATTCTTCAATGAATTTTCGATATGCAGCTCCAGTTAGAGTCGCAGTTTCTCCATTCTGATATTCAATCAATCCCACTTCACTCACAAAAAGTTACTGTCTGGTGCGGTATGACAAGTGAAAGGATTATTGGTCCCTATTTTTTTGAAAATCAGAATGGAGAAACTGCGACTGTAACTGGAGCTGCATATCGAAAATTCATTGAAGAATATTTAAGGCCTTAAATTCAAGATGGGAATATGTGGTTTCAACAAGATGGTGCAACAGCCCATACAGCAAAGGAATCAATTCAACTTTTGAAGACAATTTTCCCAAATCGATTAATTTCACGTTTTGGTGATATTCCTTGGGCTCCTAAGTCGTGTGATTTGACCCCTCTGGATTTCTTTTTATGGGGGTACTTAAAGTCAAAAGTATACATTAATAGTCCTCGTACTTTGGAACATTTGAAAGAGAACATTTCTCAAGAGATTCGCAACATTCCTCCCGAGATGCTGAGAAAAGTGATGGATTCTGTAACGAAAAGAATGCGCATGTGCCAAGGACTACTATAACCAGGACGTGCATCGCCGCGTAGCTGACTACGGTAGCGGAGGCCATTCCATTCTTAGTAACATAACATTTTCTATCGGATAAATTGATCAAAAATTACTTCTTTCAAGCAATAAAAGGGATAATAAGGTTTTACAGTGAATTTTAAATGGTTTAAAGCACTGCAATGCTTTGAAATACCAATTTTAATCGGACTTAACATGTATTATTGTATGAGCTTAGTGGCCACTTTATAGAAAGCCGAGTTGCTGCAGTTTTAGACTTTACAAATTGATTATAGTTCAACCTTTTCCAATGCAAACAACCAGACATACAAACATTCACGCATATAAACAAACAGACATAGAAGCAAAAACCATTGTTAGGATGAAGTGTCTTAAACAGTGGTTAGTAGGGAGCACAAAGTGGGCTTGTTTTCGACAATCACAGACAAACAAACAAAACAAAAACGTACATTTCCAATAAAGTTGGTACATAAGAAATGTAACAGCATTGGGTTTTAAAGATGCCTTATCATAAAATCCTTAAGTGGTAAGTATGCTATGCATAGTATCATAGATGATAGAACAGCAGTACCTACGGGTATACGTAAACATTCACATCACGCAATGAACGTTAAATATACATGGGGAAACAAATGAAACTTCGATTTTTCAATGATGACTTAAGAGGTAATCATTGGTGACACATATATATTCTGACGTGGTAGGTATTATACGCATTTTAGGTGATAAGCGAAATATTTTCTTTAGGTACAGCTTAGACTTGACATCATTACATTTAACTGAATTGGATGTTTAACATCCGAGAAAGACCGAAAAAGGAAAATTATGAGAGCGAAAACTTAAAACATAAAGTTGTGATTGTTATTAAATTGAAATTGTATTTTCCAATTACTTGTTGACTGTATGGTATGGCTTGCTGATGATCGATTTAATTTGATAATTATTACAGTTATCTGTATATATCGTGTTTAATATGAACGGGCGTTACATATCAGAGAAAGAGAGTAAAAAAATAAAATATAACAGTGAATGCTGCATTCACTGAAATTGTCGGTCATGAACAAACACACAAGTCTTTCTTTCGATCTTGAAATAATCAAGTTCTTGTACTGCTTCTGCAGGTTACGTTCAGGTTTGAAAGCATCAAATGAAGTAATCTTATCCTTCTGAAGAAAATACCTCAGTTGTTGGTCTTAAGCTTTCGCCGGGCGAAGTGTGAGTTTTGGAGATGGCAGACATGAAACAGGCACATTGAAGATACGGTGTGGCGCCTGTTCACCTTATTGTAATTACCCCGACAGTTCACAACCCCTCACTTGTTCGGCATTTTTAATACATATAATTAACAATAAACTTTGTAAACAAACAGTATCCACTTAGAAATGCAGCAATGTGCCTCCAAGCAAACAACAATCTCCGATTCAAACCGAGCGACAGACTACGACAATGTTCGCACTATGACAGATAACTGAACGCAGTGAACTGGCCTCCGCTCCAGCTGTCAGCTACATGGCGGTGCACGTCCTGTTTATAGTGGTCCTTGGATGTGCATAAACCAACATGGTGGACATTTAGATGATATCCTATTTAAAAAAAACTCCAAAACCCTTTCTTTCGTTTGCAATTTACCCGAAGTTTCTATCTCAAGTAATAGTTTTTGCATAGATTAATTCTAAAGATATGTGACTTTTGCCACATCCTTTATTAGTCAATAGTCAAATTCGTTTAGAAGCTTTTTGTCTTTGGCAGGAGGTCGGTCGCCTTGATCTACTCAAATGAAGGGCGATAAAAACTGGTAAATTCGATCGAAGACTGGTTGATGCAATAGTGGAAAAGGCAAATCTATAGCGCGATCTAAGTAGACGGACTAGTGGCTGCATCTTTCCACACCACTAAATAATTCACTCTGTTTACTGGCAGAGTCAGAGTTAACAAATACTGCTCTAAACCGTCCCTCATTTTATGCATCACTGATACGTCACTAAAAACGAAGCACTGAATACGATGATCTTCGGAAAACTGCTTTTGACTGGTATTGTGTTCTGTGGCTTAAAATTTATCGTACAGAACAATTCGGAAAAATTTGATCATTGCATTTTCTGCGAATCGATTGGATGCTCAGTGACAGTTGTTTACTGATTGAACTATATGATTAACTCTGTTTTTATTTTTTAATTTTCAAATCATGTTCGTTTCATTGTTGTTTGTAAATATTCTGCTCAACGAAAAACTTTCTACAAACGAAAATTATCAGTGTTTCATGAGTGAATCTAAAAGTAGATACTGTATCTTAGATAGGGTATAAAACTATGCAGTGTGAGTTCATGTTACGTATGGTTTATTATTATTTAAATGCAGTTAAACATTCAAGTATGGGATTTCTCCATGATTCATTAACACACGTAACAATAGGCGAAGAATCTATCGAGATAGTTCCTGATTTAAATGAATCAAAAAATAAGAGGACGCACACAACACTGATTTTTGGGTTTATGAATTGAAGAGATTTTAGCGCGCCGAATCCATATCCGTTGAAATTTATGGCATCAAAATTTCCATCCATTGACCAAAGGCATAAAGGATAGTCTGTATAGTCAGTTTTTTAGTCTTTTCAATGCCAGTTTACATACTTTTCAGTATGATTCTTCTATGCCGAACTTGATAGCGCCATGTAGCATCTGTGACATGGATTGTATTGTATTTTGTCACCCACTTTTGTATACCTATCTCTCCAGGGATTTAAATTTAATCCCTGAATCGTAAACAAGTGCTTGAAATCTCCTAGGGATACGCCAAATATTCGGTCTTTTTTGCCGGCTCAAATGTGACACTTTTCGTGTGTTTATTGCAGTAGAGAATGTGAGCTCTATGATGATGGAGCGCTCTACACGAGACGGGAAAGAAGGAGTATTGGTGTCTGAAGTAGTCACCATGAACTGTCCTCTGCTCTTCTCCCAGCTCTGCTACGCCGAGACTGACGCCAACAGGAAGGACTTCATCAAGAATGTCAAGTATTATTACGATGTCTAGTGACGGTGCTCGCTCTGCCTCGTACGGCGAATAAAACGATACAATCAAAACGTTTAAGTGAAAAAGTATCGTACTAGAGAAAGAACATTTCAGTGTGTGTTTGTTATTTTCTGTTGTAGAGCACATTTAATATAGATAAAATATTTATTAGCGCCTAATTATAATGCATAATTTTACCCACAACTTTCCCATTTTTTAATAGAAATATCGACAACTAAGATAATACCTAATGAAATTTCATGCTTCAAGGTTTCTAGTCTGGAGGTGATTCTGTAATAATTTGGATAGCTGTCTCATAGAACCCTGTTTGACTTATTATTATTCATGAGATGGCTGCCGCTTAATATCTAATGATCTAGTGATAATCTACCTTTAACGCCTTGTCATGTTGTCAAACTTTGACATATTCCATGATAGTAAATGCACTCATACACAATATACAAAAAATTACGTGTATCTTTGTTTAAAAGAATTTTAGAATCATCTAGTTTGTTCTCTGGTACCACAGTTGTCAGACCTCCGCGTAACTGAACAATTATTTTAAGCGTTGAAGCTAAAAACAATTTCTGCTTACGTCATTGCAAAAGCGACTGGCTGATGAATCAATGGATGTATGAAAATATTTTCCATTGGAGACTATTGACATACTTTGCAATTCCATTTAGGGTACAATTGAAACTGTTGTGATAGTAAATAGTCATATTTGTAAATCCACCTTGTGTTGAAATTAGGTGTCGGTATTATTTGAAAAACTTCAAGTAATCATCACAAATCATTTTTAAGTTTTAAAAAGTATTGCCATCCATACCACAAGTTTATTCACATTCCCTTCGTATTTTTAAACACATATTTCTCCTACATTCAATCCAAACGCATGCATAAAAATTACACTGGTGACCAAATTAAAAGTCACAAACTGAAATTTCTCATTCCGTTACCAAAGTACTGTATAATGCAATATTACCAAGTGACATTGAAGTATGAACATTTGTCGGAACAATTGTATTCGAAACTGAAGATTGCATTCCTGTTTCTTACAACTATGAAAGCTAATATTTCAGTACACTTATCAAATGGTACTTTGTGTTCACTGTTTTAAGCCCAGCACCAACGTTCAATGCGGGAACATTAAACTACGATGTGTCACAGAGAAAACTCCTGAGTAACTCCCTGCGGTGAAGGGTGATGGGAAGAATGAAAGCTGGACAGTCTCGAGCTATTCTGGTCGGATGGCTAGATGTGCATCTTTCTGTTGTTCTTCGGATGTGGCAGCAGTCTGCAGAGGCAGAAAATGTATCCCAAAAACCAGAATAAGGACGATGAATAGTGTCATTAGAAAGAGATGCCCGTTTTGGGGCTATAAGGGCAAGACGGTACAGCTTTAATACTACCAGCTAGTAAATAGTCATACAGCAGCCCCTGAAACAGTTGTGCCGAGGTGAATAGTGAACAGACGGCTTAGGCGAAGAGGCCTATATTGTCCCAAGCCTACTGTTCCCTTGATGCATGTTTACAGATGTTTAGAATGGAGGTCATCGACGGTCGAACAGTGGGTCATTGCTCTTACAAATAAGTCCAGATTTGGCCTGATCAGTGATTTTCACTGATTCGCATTTGGAGAGAACTTGGAACATGACATCGGCATTTAGACATAGAAGTAAGATATAAATCTGGAAGTGAATCAATATCGGTGCGAATAGACATGATGATAGCAACTACAAAAGGTCTCTATAAACTTGTGCGGGTAAACTGGCCAGTTTATTAGTTGGCAAGTATCATAATAAATCTTGAAACAATGCATACTTGTTTCGAGGTGGCTCATATATTTCTGGAAACTAAAGACATTACTTGCTTGGATTGGTCGCTTTCCCGATGTATATCCGATAACGCATGTCTGGGATGCCTTAATAGGGACTAGTTGATTTACGTTATCCGGCAATCACTCTCCAAGACATGCCAGTTATTTTGGTAGAAAAATGGGTGTTAGTACTCAAAATTAGATTTATGCCAGCTTCACAGTACGCTACGTCGTTCTCACACTTGTATTGTTTGAATGGTTTAAAAAATGTATTGTCCTTGTATCGTCTAAAATCGCTAATTATTTAATTTGCTTCTACAGTTTGGTATCCAGCCTCCCTGTATATCTTGTTTGGTCGGCAAAATATCTCTGGATACATGGTAAAGAAACATGGACGGTCACCTCAAAACATGGACGGTCTTCACCTCATACACAATGTTCATTCACATTAGCTGGGCTCTCGATGTTTAATGCAATAGATGACATATTAGTGAAGAAATTTTGAATGTTGTAACATTATTATTTCATTGTTTCTCTCTGATACAGCAGTCGTTCATTTCACATATTAATAGATTTTATTCTTTTAGTTCAGCTATAAATTGTTTCTTTTGTAATTAAAAGGTAATCATTCGTAATTGTCATGTTCATTCCCTCTTAATTTTGTGAAACTGAAATGTTTTACGTTGTGTGTGCTATCCTGAATGAATAAGTGTGGGTGGCTACCGGTGAATTCCCTTCAATGAATTGTTATGTAAATACTAAAACGAAAAACGCAAACAATTAGTGCAAATTAACGAATAATTGATAAAAAATGAGATGCATCATCCTACACAGGCTCCTATGACTTTTGGATAATATACTAGATGAAATTTGCAGCCTTGGAGTTATTTTCTCATGTTTCCAATCACTTACTGAGTGTTATACAAAGTTTCATGAAATTTTAAAACACTGACCAAAAACGTAATAAATTTCGTAATGGGATACCCTTTGTACAAAATTTACCGTATTATAGGTATTCTTAGATATAAAGGATGCGAGAACCAGGCCAGCAAAGTTAATAAGGTAACTGGATTACACTGTGCTGTTTTTCCTGCGATCCGACCTACTACAAACTGATTGTAAAGTACAATCAGACGTCGTGAATGTCCACATCGTGAGCAGCCATTCACGCCCGGCATTCATCCCATATTCCTCATCAGATAGCTTTTTCATGCAGCTTAATATGCCTCTTTAGTCGGAGAATCCCGAGTGTTGGGGTGACATTTTCATGGCGATGTATTAACTCCTACGCGAATGGCCAACGGCTCCTGAAGGCGATGTGAGACTGTTCGACTTGTTGCCACGAGTTGGATCTGCCGGCCGTCTAGACCTGGTACAGCAACAGTATGGGAGACCACTGGACGGGCTTTTTTTCTAGGTGAGTTGCAGAGACAGTTGGTGCAGTGTCCAGTGAGCGTTAGAAGAGAGGTTACACATCAATATTGATGTGATCTCCAACACTTGGTCCTCATAAATAAATATGAAGAGTTTCAAAGGGTTTTCGCATCTGGGTTGTATCTTTTCTAGTATAGATAATACGTTAATAAAGTAAAGGAAAAACTGCTCACTCAATTCTGAACATGACTATTAACTGCCAATCTAAAATTAATCTAAAATTGTTAACGATATACTTTACTAGAAAATGTAAGCTATAAGTTAAGAATAGCTAACGTTGTCCTTGATGGAATGACAACTTGACTATTTTCTTATCGAAGAAACTCTTTCCCTATATAATTCTTTTTTTATCAGTCGTTAGGTATCTGATACAAACCCGTCGGGGAAAGATTTCTCTTTTCCTTGCTATAGAAACAACCTAACTATAGATTTGTTTACAGCCCTCAAATTTCTTCGAGGATTGCAGTGGGTTCGAACTGGTGTAGCGCTACCGACGTGGTTACCCGTTGACTACTTCAAGGCACGTTGAATCCAGATACGACGCTTCATCGTTTCAACTAATAAACTCTTGATATATGAAACGTGATACTGAACTAGAGTCTTTATTCCCCCACTGGTCATTTTCGAAACCCTTTGCATTTTTTCCACAAATTTAGAAATTTGAAATCAATTGCAGGTCATAGTTCAGCAACATAGTAGGATGTATTGAGTAGGAATAAAACGAAAAACGCAAACAAATAGTG
>VCRD01002435.1:76188-92572 GCA_006783055.1 Trinorchestia longiramus | reverse complement strand
TTAATATTAATATTATTATTATAATGTGCACTAAATATGCACGTTTTAATTGTAAAGAGTTCGTAAAAATCACTCGAACTTTAGTCTTATTTTTATTACTAAAAATAAGGTTATTTTAATATTTCTAATTTTATAAGCTTTAAAGGGGTAGCAGGTCTTGCTACATACTCACCTGTCAAAACTTAACTTGCAGACTCGTACTGTAATCTTGCCTAAACCTATTCAAGTCTCCGATAAACCTCCCGATTGCTCGACGCGAAGTGGTCGCAAGGTAACGCGTCCTCTACGCTTTAGCTAAGTTTTTAGACTGACTTTCCAGTCTCGAAACGAAGGAGATAGTGTAGCATCACATCGCTGATCATGCTCCATTTTCAAGTTATGCGTATTAATTAATCGCGTACAAATTAAATCGTACTTTTTACAATAAATTTCCTGTATTTTTGTAATTAGGTTTTTGTAACTTTAAGTGAGATTCTTGTAAATTTTTAATTATAAAAATTCGCTGTAATTTGTAAAACCATTCTCAGTACGAAAGAACTGTCGCTATGGTTCTTTCTTAAAAAAGTTCACCCCTGAGGAGCAACCCCAGGCCAGGCACCACAAACAATAAATTAACAAACAAACTAGATAGTTTTCGTGACGTAGATCTTTCTGTATTTCTTTGAACCTAGGAATAGTAATACATGGTTCAGTTCTGATAATTTTTATCATGTTTAACTTTTGTTTTTCGCGTTATTTGTTGTCTGTTTCGAAGAGAAGCTTTCATTGCATTGAATTTTTGAACAATTACTCCTGTGACATCTGGAGATCAATAATTATTGGTCTCAACATGTCACAGGACTAATTATTATTGTTGTTGTAGCAATTAAGTACGTAAGTAATTGTCAGCAATTAAGACCTCGCCCATGGATCATCGCACACATCCCAGGATCGTCGCATGGAGCTCACCATCATCCTTACTCTAAGAATGTTAACCTAAAGAATTTAAAAACCAATCTACTAAATGTCTATGTACTGTGTACTTGATTGGAAATAAAGATTGTTTAAAAAGATTGTTTGTAATTGTAGTAAACCTAGAAATCCTAACGAACAGAGAAGTAATTACTTCTCTGTTCGCTAGGATTTTTAAGTATTCTTCACACCTGGCATAGAATCATCAACATATAAGTCCGACCAGCAAATTTTTAAATAAGAAATTGAAAGACCAAAATCATTTAAAAGTTTCTACATTCTGTAATCTGTATCCTTCCTGAAGCCATTTTCTGAAATATAGTCCTCATGCTCCACGTATCAATCTTAGACAATGAACTGAATCATGCTTGGTTGCCGAAACTTGAGTGTGACTTTCAATATATACATATGAATTTTCAAACATATTAAGCTACTATTTCAGGTGAAAGAAGGATTAAACTTTATTATTTTATCATGTATTATAGTTTCATATATTTTATTAGACCGGTCGATATACATGGAAATAAATTTATGTCTATGTACAAAAAATATATATATTATATATACAATATTTTTTGGACAGTTGTATCAAAATACAAGTTTTAACGGCAAACACGATTGCTTTGGAATAATTACATATTTTCATAATTAGATTCATTTCCCACAACCCATTATTATTCCTTAACTGACCTTGACGTTTGTAGAGTTTGAATCTACTTAAGATACAATATAATTCTAAAAGAAGTAAAATTTGAATATGATATAGAAAAAAATTATGTTTATAAAGTAGGTTGATATGAATAATTAAATAAGGGGCGTAAGTTACATGCCGTACATAATTTCAATATGCTACTCATGTATATGTTGATCAAATTACCAAATTCAGGGAATATAATAAATTTATGATTGCTTATAGTACTTTTTTAGTCTAATTGTTGAAAAATTTGTAGGTGTATTTATTTGCTCACTGACTTTTAAAAATGCGATCATCATTTGTTTTGCGAGCACTTCATCATTTCTTTTATAGTTGTGTGTTGATATGGCCTGCACGAGGTGGTGAAAACTTTTAAAAATGGACTGAAAACATCTTGAATCAACACACAACTATCGAGCGAGGTGTGTTTACTATTAAGTAATTCTTTTTTTATAATTGTATTAGAACTACTTAAGATATTATTTGATGTTCACAATACCGGTTGAATTCACTATTCATAAAAAACTTATTCTATATGAGAATACATGAAACCTTGTTACAAACAACTGAAATCGTTCACTACGTTGAGTAAAACCTGTCATGCATCGTGACTTGTTCAAGTTGAAGTGTTTGAGGCTGCCAAGGTTGTTCCAATGCCCAGTTACTTTCCGCTGTAAACCTGAGTAGTCTTATTGTGCACCTCAGGGCACTTTAAACCAGTACTACGCAGTCGTACCTGTGATTTAGTTCTCCGTTCATAAAAAATGCACTCTGGCTGGAGTCTTCAAGTACTGGCTCAAATTTGTGAACTTAATACATACTTGGTTTATTTAAATTAATGTTACTATTGAAGAAAAATACATAAAATTTTGATTTTTAATGTTTGTCATGGTTATGTAGTACCAGTAGATCCACACATGGTAAAATTGATGTGGTTTTTACCTGTGTTTTTTGTTTGATTTGCCAGTGGACACGGGCTTTGCGAAGGACTTTTCACATTAAAGGAAATGCCTTTGGTATCCACAATACAATGCTTACAATACATGAATACCCTGCTGAATTTCTTCCTATCTAAATCTTTAAGAATGGAACAGAGACTGACCAAGCAAGCAACAAACTATGCATTATTATATAGTGGGATTAAAGGCCTTTAACTTTGTCTGCTTATTTTTATGCCATGTATTCTGCTGCAGGTTGATCTGCCTTGATATGATATTGTAACATTATGTTGGTGGGGTAAATATGGTTAAACGGACTAAGATCAAAACCTAAAGGGTTCAAGTAAACATTAACTGGTTGTGTCTCTATGTGGTCAAAAAAATGAGTTCAGTTACTGTGTGTTACAGAAAATGACACTAGTAAAAAGTTGTCCTCTCATTTTGCACTTATGAGTATAATGAAACTAAACATACATGTAGGCTAGACAGTTCTTGTAGAAATTCCACAATATAGATTTGACTAATTGGAAATTATTATCATGACAAATGTGTGAAAGGTTTATGATGACTTATTTTGATTTAAATGAAAACTTTTCATTAATATATACAGAACTTTCATTCTGAAGCTTATCTACTGATAACATGTTGTGAATAGTACACATAAAATTTTTTGGTAAAAAGTGATAAAATTACGGATTTATGAAATAAAATACATTTTTCAGTTAACCTATGTGACTATCAGAATCATAGTATTTTTGATGAATATATACAGAATGTCCATTCTGTATCTTATCTACTGATAACATTGCTGTGTAGGAGAAAGATGCCATTAATGTAAAAAAAGGGTGTATTTTATAGTAATCTGGGACCTTTCGGTGTCCATGAGACAATGTTTATGATACATGCATACCTGTTCTGATTTCAGCTCAATAATTTATCTTCAGTAATGAATGGGAAGTTATAGAATGGACCCACAGAGATAGAGAGAGAGAGAGAGAGAGATGGGCTGTCTATTATAGATGTACATGTGCATAAAAGTTTGTAACGTGCATAAAAGTTTGTAAGTTGAAAGTTAAATGGTATTTGGGTGTTGATTATTGTTAAAATCAGAGTTGAAAGTCATTAAATTTCAATATTTTGTTTAAAATGTATGATTATCTCATTTCATAATTTAGTACTGCTAACTTGTTGAAAATTTCAATGCACAGTTAGGAGAATTGAAGTAGGAATGTGAGATTAATCAGGTATACCTATTAAGTGTTTAAATAATACTCAAATGTTCTATAAATATATGGTACCCTAATCAGGATGAATATTTTTATTGTTTGTTGATACGCTGCTGCTGAACCCTCTAGCTTAACACTTTCGATCTGACAATTTGAAAGAACATTTTTTTTTTTGAAAATTTTTATTAGAACAGTGTCATGCCTATCCAAATGAACTTGTGCAATCAAGTTAAGATCCATTTTCTATCCATTTCTTAGGATAGAAAAATGGTTACTGCAGATGCTGATCATCCTACACTTGCTGCAAATGCTGTAGGAAACTAATAACACGAAATAAAAATGAGGTGGCTACTGGTCTAGCCAGTCTGATTGGAAGGGTTAATGCAGTTTAGGTTTGTGAAACAGGTATGAGTTTAGGCTTGAACTTCATGCCTAAGTCAGCCTGTGGTACCCAGATTTGTGTGATTTTGTGGAGTAATTACCTTGTATCACTGCACTATTTCTTCCAGGCTCTTGCATCTGTGATGTAAAGAAAGCAAAATAGTACATTATTTGAAATAAAATCTTTGTCAATGCACTATTACACAAGTAACTGTTATGGACAGTGTAAAATTGAATTCTAATGTTGAGTAGTTTAATGTATTATCAATTAAAGTTTTTCTCCATTAACAGAAACTGTTTTCAAAATGCAATACTTGATGACCAGGGCCTTTAATTTAGGACTATTTTATACAACTACAGATATTAACCATCAACAGGTACCATGAGGTCTGTTCCTCGTATGTATTGAATTTGTGATGGGGTCCATTAGACCTCGTGGTGTCTGCTGAGGGTTAAGAACAAGATCTCTAATTTATGTGGATGTTTTTTTTTTGAAAAAGTTCCTAGTGTTCACATAATCAGTGATTATATCTAGTCATAACTCATCCTCCATAACTTCATTGGTGGTTGTAGGAGTGCAACTCATGAATAATTAACTATCACTTCTTAAGAACAGAAACATGCATTCCCAGTTGCAAATTACAAATGTCAGTTTGGTTTTGCTGAGAACAGTACATGTTCTTTGAACCAATTTCTAATATTTATGTGCAAGTAGAGAAGGAACAGTTTATTTGAATATTGTTGCTACACAAAATGTTCTACATTAGGCTGTAAAATGCTGTATTAAAATTTTGTAGTGATTGAAGTACATTAGTTGATTATACCTCAAATGGTAGTTTTGTTCTAATAATTGAACAAGAACTTTACAATAAAAGTGTGCAAAAATGGCATAAAGAAGTTTAATACAAAAATATATTGCATACAATGTGATGCAACAATTTGAGTTTCCAAGAGCCAGGCTAAAATATTTTAATTGAATGCATGATAAAGAATGAAACTTTTAAATTGTGATTTATACTCTTTTGACTGATAGGCCTGTTTTATCTCTTATGAAATAAATTATTATACTTGAGAATTTCTTTGCATTAGAAAAATCATAAGTTACATGTTAACTAAGAGTAATAAATGGATAAGGAATTTTGTTATTTTAAATGTTTTCAATTGCCAGGATTGAAGTACTGGGAAAGGTAAAGTGGAGTTGCTGTAAATTGAAAGTTTTAAGTTTTCACATATTCTTTTTATTACAAAACCTTAAATATCAGTGGTAAAAGAGCTTCATAATTATGCTTTTATTAAAACTACATGCAGATGAAAATGTTGCTAGCTAACCAGATCCCTGTCAAGTATAGTTTTTGAATAATGCAGAAATTACAAAAATGAAATGAGTATAACTTCCTCTATTTACAGAAAACCTTAGCAAGTTCATTAGGTAAACATAATGTCACATAGGCTTTTCTTGTCTCACTGATAGAATTTATTCTGTCAGAAGAATTATAGGCTTGCAAAATATTTTTCAATACATGAACCAACATGTTGATACAATACATGTCTCAACACTGCCCATTTTCCTGACAATCATGTCTTCATAGAAATTCTGGTGGTATTTGGATGTATGGATGGGGAATCATTAGTGAAAATAGAAGTGGTCCGGTAATAGATCCTTCAGGAATGTCAAAATCGTTTGTATATCTGGTGATATTGTGTATGGACTGCATGAGAGTGGTTTCATACTTTTGAAACCACTGTGTGGTGATGCCTACGTTAGAAATTTTATGCAAAAGTTGCTTGTGCTTGACGCTATTCAGTTGGTAGCACTGAAATCAAGCAGTTGCTAAAGAGTGATTCGTTTTGTCGATGTCACTGTATTTTTTTAACAACGTGAAGTAGAGAATAGAATAGAATATGGCAACAGGAACGAACAGTTTTGTCCATTCTTGGGCTGCTACTAAAGTCTTATGTAAAGGCATCAATCATGTGCATGCAACACAATTAGACATTTCAGTCACTCATACACACTGCAATCATACACAGGCCCAAAGAGTTATGGATATGGAATCGGTACTTAATAAACTAGAGGGTTTCTTATTCAGTATTTGCCGAGACGATTTTGAATGTGTTCACAATACTGCCTAAAACTATGGGGGGCTGGATCCAGGTTCTGGTAGTATTATCTGAGAAGAAATTTAAAGCCTCTATGTTGCAAAAGTTCTTAGTTTACTAGACAGTTCCCGTGCAAATTAACGGTTTAGATTTGACTAATTTGAAATTATCATAAAACGAATGAATTAAAGATTTACGAAGAATTATTTTATTTGAATATTTTTCATTAATATACAGTGAACTTTTATTCTGTATCTTATCTACCGATAACGTGACTGTGTAGGAGAAGAATGCTAATAACGGGGAAAAATGTTTTTTTTTTATAATGATCCGGCGCCTTTGGTATCCACAATACAATGCTTATAATACATGTATACCCGTTCTGATTTAAGTTCAATAATTTTTCTTCAGTAATAGACTGGAAGAAATGGGACGGACACACACAGATATACACTGTATATTATACAGGGTGGCCCATAAGTAAGGTACTTTTTAAAACTATTATAGCTATAAAACTACAAATGGTAAAGAGATTTGGTTAATTCAGAATGAATGAGATTTCAAAGTTTTCTACCACCGTATCAAATCTAAAGACAATCGCAACATATTGCCCAAAAAATTCATAAAATCCACTCACAAAATGAATCGCTACGCAATGGAACGAGGAAAAATAGTGGAACTTTACTTCCGATGTAATTGTTCGGTTACTGCAGTTCAGAGGAATTACAGGAATATTGATGGTATTGAAAGAAGCCCTTCGAAGAAGTGCATAAAAAACTGGTATTGAAATTTAGAGAAACTGGGACAACAGCAGGCAGACAACATTGTGGCAGGCCACGGACCATACAAACTGGTGCTTTAATTCAGCTTGTTGCGACGAGTGTTGCTGATCGGCCCAAAACATCAACTAGGAGTCGTTCAATTCAACTGAGAATGTCACGTACCTCACAGCAACGTTTTTAGGTAAAAGATCCAAAGTATCATCCATATAAAATTCAATTAACTCAAGAACTCCATCCTACGGACTACCAAAAGCAATTAGATTTTGCGAATAGATTTCTGCAGCTTGCAGAAAATGAAAACTTTGTGGAGAATTTAATAATGACTGATGAGACGCATTTTTACTTCAGTGGTTATGTTAATAAGCAAAATTTCAGGTCCTGGGCTTTAGAAAATCCAAAAGAAATTCATGAACGTTCACTTCACTCAGCTAAAGTAACAGTATGTTAGAAGCAATCTTTCCAAACAATTTCTCGTTCTGGTGATATATCGTGGCCGCCTCTATCTCCAGATCAAAGTGCTTCTGATTTTGTTTCTCTGGGGATACTTAAGGGAAAATGTTTACATTGAAATGTCTGATAATTTACAGCAGTTGAAACTAAACATCATTCAAGAGATCAACAACATTTCACCAAAGACATTAAGGAAAGTAATGAACAGCACCGTTGAAAGAGCGCCATTATTTGACTAATAATGGTCATTTGAAAGATGTATTCTATAGTTGAACGTATTTTGTTTCATTTGTAAATTTATATTAAACTTTGAAATTTCGTCCTTTATTCTGAATTAACCAAATATCTTCATCATTTTTAGTTTTATAGCTATGATAATTTTAGAAAGGTATCTTACTTATGGGCCACTCTGTAAAAGAAGATGGCCGTTATTTCTGGTTAACACGTTATACCCTGTGTCGAAAAGACTTTCTAGGATAACATCGTCAGAGCCATAGAGGTATTTATGAATCCCAAGGAGTTGTCCTCTCAACCTTTTTTGTTCCAAGGAAATACGCTGAAACTGTTGAAAACGCTTTTCGTAGCTGGGATTATGGAGTGCAGGAATCTTCTTCTTTGCTTTACGTTGAATTTTCTCCATTTTATTGTCAGTTCGTAGGGTAGGAGACCCGAGTTGCATTGCGTATTTATTTAGCCGGAGTAGCACTTTATAGAGCGGTAATATTATTTTCTTTGACTTGTATTAAAGGTTTTCGAAGATCCTCCTCGCATCCCTGACGTTTTTTACTTGTTTGTTATGCTTGAGATTTTCAGTGATAGTGCTACCAAGATCTTTGTTGCTGTACTGCTTCTATAGATGTCATTTATCATGTTGCAATGCCGAATATTAGCACCAACGTGTATGATTGAACATTTGGTTAATGTTAAAGCTCATTTGCCAGCTTTCGGTCTGTTAACACGTTGACTCCGAAGTGGTACGTATGTGTACCACTGAGGTTAGGTTCTGTAATTTTTTCAGATCCTTCTAGTGACTATGCGTACAAAGTGAAGTTTTACACCAATCAGGCAATCGGAGGCAACGTGTTAAAGTAGACGATTGAGGTCTAATTGAATAGTCATTTTCTATTTCGATAAATGTGACTAAGTTTCGTATCATCCGCGAATATGTTGGTTATGCTGCTGATTCCGACTTAAAGGTCGTTGATGTAGGAGTAGAAGAGGAGCGGGCCTTAAACGCTCCCTTGGAAGACTTCTGATGTTACATGCGTCAGCTTGATCATGAATCATCGAAAGTATTAGGTTGTTACAAAAATAATGGCCGCTCGAAGGCCAACGCATGCTTCTGAAATCGGCCATTATTTTTGTAACAACCTAATAGTAGCTTTGTATTCTGTTTCCACTTTGGTCATTAGCTGTTGCATGGGAAACTTTGTCGAAGGCTTTTGAAAGTAGAGGTATACAAGGTTTGGTATGCTGTTGACTTCTCCAAAAAAGTTGCGGACGTTTGTTAGACAACTACTTTTTTCTCAATAAATGCTGGATGTCAGTATTCAGGTTTTGGATTTGGAGATGTTTTGTTTTGCGGACTTCGAGTCAGCTTTCTACTGTTTTATTGAAGACAGATCGAAGACTGTTTGGGCGATAGTTATTGGAAGCGTGTTCGTTCTTTTTTTGTAATAGGAGTTACATTTGCCAGCTTCCAATCCTCAGGAACAATTCCAGTTTCGATCGATCGATTGAAGAGGTTTGCTAAGGCTTCGCTAATTACATACTTCAGCTTTTTTTAGTATTCTGGGAGCAAGGCCGTCGGGTCCGGTTGTTTTATATGGGTTTAGAAGGATAAGCAGTTTTTCCGCTTCTACTGTTAATATACCGTCTGTCAGTATTTCTTAAGGGTTTAAGGCGTGAGGTTGCGGGATTTCAGTCAAACCTTCACATGTGAACGCAGAAGCAAAGTATGTATTTTGAATTTTGGCTTTGCTTCTGTTGTCCGTCCGAATTGTCATCAGGGTCTATCAGTGGTCTAATAGTAACTTTTGAGTGAGTTGTCATTCATATATTTATAGAAGCTCTTTAGGTTAATTTTTGCTTGTGTTTCAAGTGCAATTTCTTTATTTCTATTTGTACGTTTAACGTCGTTTAACGACCAGGTGCGAATTGCTCATGACGATAGGGTTCTGTTGGGTATCTTTAAGTCCATCGTATGACTGTTGCCTGGCATTTATAAGGCGCTTAATTGCTTATGAAAACCAAGAAGGGTTATTGGTTGGCCTCATTCCCTTTGTTGGGATGTGGTGCTCTGTGGTGGTGGCGGCGATTTTTTCTGTAAGTATTATGTAGCGTTCCTCAGCGTTTTTGTTCATTAGTACTTCATGGTCAAAACTGCTGAGCTCTTCTTTCATTAATTTGAACTTTACCCGTTTGTAGTTTCGGTAATTTTTGAGTTGGGTCCTATCGTAAGGGTTGTGGACTTGGAGCGCGAAGTCGATCATCTGGTGATCACCGATCTTGTCTGTAACTTCTAATCCAATTATTCTGTGGTCAGGGGTTGTCACGACTAGGTCAAGAATATTGTTTTGTCTAGTTGGTTTGTTAACATGCTGCTGTAAGGAATTTGTATATATCGGATTGATATGCGTAGATCCAGGTGCTCGACTTTGACGAGTAGTCCAGTTTATGTAGGGCAGATTGAAGTCTCATATTAGTGCTTCATTGGGAGTACTGAGAATATTTTCAAGCAAACCGTGGAGTTCATTATCATCGGTTGCTCTACAGATTGGGTTCCTAAATATGAGGACAATTTCGGTGAATTATCTTTGCTGTGGAGGGATAGTGAGATGTAGGTTTTCTTTAATGTAGACAATAGAATTACGACCTGTGTAACTGCGTGAGAGTTTGTCCACATTTTAAGAGACGTATCCTTTCAATGAGACTTCCGTTGGGAGTTGTTTTTCATTCAGATTTAACCTCGTTTCATTGACGGCTATGATATCTTGTGATAACGTTAATGCAATGGCTTGTATGTCGTGCATTTTCGGCAGGATACTTTGAACGTTCCCGGCGAGTATCTTTAGCTGTCCAATATTTTGGTCGGTATTTTCGTTTTCACTTCGTTCGTCTGGTCTGGGTTCATCATTATTTTGATCAGCCGCCTTGGGTGGCTGATTTTCGTTATTTAATAGTTAAGGGATTGGCCACTGAAGGCCGTGCTTCGTTCGAATATGGGCTTGCTCCCGTTTCATTCATTTTATTGTCTTGTTGGTGTGGTAATTTTAAATGTAATGGCTTCGTGTTTTGTTCGTGTACTATTGTCATTTGTATCATAAAGATATACTTGACTGAAGTCTGATGTAGTTTATTTATATACATGCTATATTGTTGAGCTGTAAAATTAGCCTATTTAAATTTCAGTGCGATTAAAAGGTTTCAAACTTAAAATGGATTAATGTTACTGAAGTATCAAAAACATAAAATGTTTTCATATAAACACGTGAAAGTAATGTGCACATGATGGAAACAAAGTAGATTTCTAAATGATTTACGTGATGCAAGAATCTAGATAAAAATGATGTTGTCTAGTTCATTATGAACTAATTCCAGTTTTTGTCTGTTTCCAATTTCAGGGCAAATTTGTTGGTGGTGGCACGGCAATGCTTAGAGTTGGCAGCCAGTTTGATACATTCGACGAATTATCTCAACGTTTAGAAGAATTTCAGAAAGTAGAACGTGTTCAGCTGTGGGTGCGTGACTCCAGGACTGTGACCGCTGCGGCTAAGCGAGCCCGGCGCAAGAGTTTGAACCCAGCATTGAAGTATGCTGAGTTGACCTATTCCTGTGTTTTTGGAGGCAGAAGACCATCTGATACTACTAAGATCCACAACCAGTAAGCTGCACTACAAATTTTCCGCATTAGTAGTTTCGGTACAGTGGACAAGTATCTGCTTGCATCGTGCTGAAAGTTTGCATTTTTAAAGTATGTTTAATTTTGAACGTAGTAATGTCTGAGATCTATTTTTATTAGTAATATATTTTATGTATTTAATTTATGTGCAAAATATGTTGGTCAAAGGATAATATGTATTGGTAGTCTTGGAACTCACTAGACTTGTTAACTTTTATAGATGATTCATAGTGTTTTTGGCAATTCCAGCTATAGTATGCATGATATTTTGGTTGAAAAACTGATGAAACTTCTTCACATCTTCTGCTACTACGGTGTTGAAATCCACAATTTTTAAGAATTGCTCTGAGCATTTGCATGTCTGGGTGGGAGTATGCTTATCTGAGAAATACTTTTTTATTTCTCAAGAATTTTTAACTTGGTATAATTTCTAATGATACTGTTTTTTGCAGGACATCAGCTGGTGGTTGTCCATTCAAGGTCCGTCTGTCCACCTCGGCTGATGGCCAAGCACTTGTTGTTAAGGAGATCAATAATGCCCACAACCATGAGCCCGGCAAGGTAACTTGTTCAAGATTTTTTGATTTTTGTACCTAGGAGATTTGCTATTGAGTTTTCCTGTGATATTTTTAAGAAAAGGCTAAGAAGTTAGTTCATATAGAGATTGATTGAATTGGCTGGAAGTAGAGCTCTTCAGTAAAAAAATAAGTAGCACTTATTTGAACACGAAGACGAAATATAGCAAAATTTAAACCTCAAAATATGTAAGGAAAAACTAATGTTTGTGTAGTGAAATCTCCATAGTTCTGTAGAAAGAACGCATCATTCTTTCGGCATTTTTAGGTTCAAATAGAGATGTTTCAAAGAAGTTTGGAAGAAGTAAGTTAGATCAACTGTAGATCTGAATTTTCCCTAGGTCCAAAGCAACTTTAATATTGCTCATTTGTGGAAAACACGGAACTGGAGGAATAAAGTGAGAAGAAATATTTTGTTGAAAGAGTAGATATACATCAGAAATATATGTCTGATGAACAAGATTGTCTTCAATACCTTGAAGTGGAAAGGCTGTACAAGTTTTTGATATAAGAATAGTAATACTTATCATGTCTTACGAACCTTCAATCCAAACTCCTAATTTAAAACATTGAGGGGCACAGGAGTTTAATCCAACGATCACCTTAATGTGTGAAATTAAATATTTTCAAGTAACCTAAGATTGTGCTTTTCAGAGGACTATAAAATTGTAACTGTTACTTTCATACTGTACCATGTACCTTTGGTTGGGGGTAGTGTTGCTCTATCCAATATGTGTAACACAGTTACTGCATTGTCATGTGTAAACTAAGCTCTGCAAGAGGACAGACAGTATCTCTGTGTATTGAAGAAACTTCCACCTTGCAAGTATTTTGTTTTATAGAAAGCGTTTAATAAGTAAATTTTGAAGCTTATAAAATTTGTTATGGCTTGTATTTTGTTACCTTAAATCTAAATTTTTAACGCAAGATTCAGTAATAATGGTAATTAATTATAAATTTTAGAAAACAAGTTAGTACTGAGGAGAAATTTTAATCACATTGAAGTTGTCCTTCAACTATTCGTTACTTTTTGCTTTTCTATGACATACTCAGTATATATATGTTAGTGGTGCTCCTTTATATACAACCTCCTGACTTGCTTACACTTTGAAAGATTCCATACTTGTGTAGCTCAGTGTAGCGGATGAACACATTGTTACTCAAAAGCTTGTGATTATTTCGTTCCATTTGGCTCTATATTCAAAATTTTTCACGCTCTTTGCTTACTCAGGCGTTTTGCATCCTTTCCCCGTTATGGATGCAGCCGCAAGTTAGATTCTTTCACTTGATTCAGTGAGAACTTAGCTAGAAGGTTAGGTGCGAGGACAGATCTCATGAGAGCTGCAGCAAAACTCATCAGCTCATTCGTTTGCTGGCTTCATTTTAAGTTTCCATATCAGCTATTCGAGAACCAGAGCTGGGATCAATATAGTTGAGCTAAGACTGACAAACGTCAGTCTTGGCTGTGTGATGGCCTGATTTTAAGTAGATGTTTCAAGACTGACAGTATTTAGTGGCCCATGGTATTTTAAATTTGTTGAATATTGAATAGGAACATTTGTTCTTTGCAAACGTGAAGTCTATACGTCTACAATGGTAAACTGTTGATATACTCTTTCTTTATGTCTGAAAAAATTTCGATTTTTTTGTGCAAATTATTGCTGAATGGCTATGAAAATAGGCAAACAGGCAATGCATATCATTTGTGAGCTGTCATTAAAAACTTTTGTACTAGCTCGTCGCGGTATTTTTTGTATCACCACTAAGGAAGTTTTATTTTTGTTTGTTGTACTGATTCTTTTCATGTTATTCGGACATCACCTGTGATGCTATTTATTGTAATAACAAAAGTGCGTTTGTATTATGGTGGTTAATCTCTTATTTCCAAGTCCAAATTTTGTCTACCTTTCAAATCTGACATTTATGTGCATGCGAACAGTAAATGCTGATAAAGTTTGAAGAATTATTCTTGAAATTTTCAATGTGGTTAAAAGCCAAGGTTGTAGAGAAAGAAAACAAGCAGCTTGAAATTTATTTTCTCAATAAAATAGCTATTATGAAGAACAAATTTGGAATAAACTTTTTTTTCTAATTGTGAACCGATTGAACATGAAAACGTAGAACATTTATAACCACTTGGAAAATGGTCACAAAATCCAGGATTTTGATTTATTCTTGTAATCTAAGTACACACAAATTAATAAAGAATCCCAGTGACGAAGAAAATAATTTGCGTATGCTTGTGTTGGAAAATTGGTTGAAAAAATTTGCTGGAAAGGCATTTTGACTTACGAAAGAACCTGCGAATAACGAAAGGACTTGCGAATTACGTATCTATAACGGTTAGGGTATAGCGTTGTATTAATATTCCTGATCTCTTGAAAAATTAAAAGATAAATGAAATGAATAGTTGAAAATTGGCGTGATTACATGGCATATTTTATCATTTAAATCTCTTCTCTATACATACATCTGCATCGAGGGCAAAAATATTCTACCAAAAAAAACGCTCGTGCTCGTATGAGTGTACTTATGTAAACTTTCTACTGAGGTTATGATAAACAAAATTCTCTATACTCTCAATTTTTATAAACTAGTGCCAGGATTTTTTCCATTATTCTAGTAGAGAAAAAGGCTAGAGAATTCAGATAGTGCATATTATCAAGGTGAATTTTCAGCAAGCACTCGTTTAAGTGGAGCTTTTCGCGTTCTTGTTTTACGTTTTCATTTTATTACTGTTCAAGCTGTCAATTTCTGTACATGTTTTTTATCACATGTCATTTTCAGTCATTTTAGCATGAGCTCCGAAAGTTAATTATTTACAGTATTTTTTTTACAGTAAATTCGTTGTATTATCGTTTTGTAAACGTTGAGAGCTCGGGAAGCAAAATATGCAAAGTGGTCGTCACGCCCTGAGCCGAAGAGCCCCAGCGGTTTTAGCCCCCACACGGGGGTGAAGTAATAGTCCAATAGTTTAAAACGTTAATTTATACCAGTGGTTCTTAACCTTGTTGGAGGCACTGAACCCCACGAGTTTCATATGCGCATTCACCGAACCCTTCTTAATTAGAAAAATAAAATAATTTTTTTAAGATTCAAAACATAAGTATATATTTTACTGGTGCACAGTATGAATCGTGCATCAACATCACTGTGTTCAAAGAACAAAATCATTAAAACATAATTTTCACATAAAAAATAACGTAATGAATATTTGCTGCAAATCAGTGTGACTTCTGCTGTTGCCTTTCAGAGACCAGTTCAGAAATGCACGCCTTCACCTTGGCAAGTGCCACTCTCACGTCAATTTTGCAACAAAGTCTGTTCTTTTTCTTCGTTTTTATGTCCAGTATCCTCGAAAAGGATTGCTAGCAAAGATATGTTGTAACAAACGGTATAAAAATCTCCAGAGCTTTCTCAGCAATAACAGGATACGTTACCATTTGCTGACACCAAAACGTTGAAAGCGTTGTTGTTCTTAAGAGGTGCTGTTGAACCTGGCTCTGCTGAATTTCAATGATTTCATCGAGGTATTCATTATTGACATCTGTTGTCTCAACACTAAACGTGAACGGCTGTCTCACCCATGCTGAAAATATCTCTCTTGTAGGGAAGTATCCGTCGAGAGACTTTGCAAGCCCATGTAAGTGCGTGACAATTGCTTGCTTCAGTTCCGCGGGTACAGAAATGTCTCCGATACCAGATACATCTTCGATCTTACACAGTCGTCCAGCAGGGGAAAGTTTACGAAGTTATTGTTCTCTGTTCGTCGTTTCCATAACGGTATCCTTCAGGTTTTCCTCCGCTTCGATGATGTTGACTCCACCGCCCTACATCTTTGGATTGAGATGATTGAGAGCTGCCAAGATGTCAGCCAAGTACGCTAAAATGAGATTGAACTCAGAATTTTTGAAGCAATCTGCATGACAATGTTGTAGCTCTTGCAAAAACAGGGCTAATTCCACACGCACGGCAAAAATACAATTCAGCACCTGTCTCCGGAATAACCACCGAATGTAAGAATGGTACAGAAGTACCTCGAATTCAGAGCCCATTTCTTTACATAGCTCACTGAAGATGCGGTGCCTCATGCATTCCACTACAATTTTTAATACTTCTGCCAGTTTTGGAGGCAAGGTTTTTGTTGCCAACGTATGCCTGTGCAGAATACAATGCGTAACAGTGATGTGTGGTGCATCGGCTTTCACTACCGCACCAAAACCAGACTTTCTTCCCACTATGACTGGAGCTCCGTCCTAACAAACTGCAGAAACCATATCCCACGAAAGACTGTTATCTCTGCAGAAGTTATCCACAAGTTTCTTGATTTGCTGCCTTAGTTGTTGTACGAGGCTTACAAAATAAAAGATTTTCCTTTATCACGTC
>VCRD01002435.1:42538-74514 GCA_006783055.1 Trinorchestia longiramus | reverse complement strand
CGCATTCACCGAACCCTTCTTAATTAGAAAAATAGAATGATTTTTTTAAAATTCAGAACATAAGTATATATTTTACTCGTGCACAATATGAATCGTGCATCAACATCACTGTGTTCAAAGAACAAAATCATTAAAACATAATTTTCACACAAAAAATAACGTAATGAATATTTGCTGCAAATCAGTGTGACTTTCTGCTGTTGCCTTTCAGAGACCAGTTCAGAAATGCACGCCTTCACCTTGCAAGTGCCACTCTCACGTCAATTTTGCAACAAAGTCTGTTCTTTTTCATAGTTTTTATGTCCAGTATCCTCGAAAAGGATTGCTAGCAAAGATATGTTGTAACATTCGGTATAAAAATCTCCAGAGCTTTCTCAGCAATAACAGGGTACGTTACCATTTGCTGACACCAAAACGTTGAAAGCGTTGTTGTTCTTAAGAGGTGCTGTTGAACCTGGCTCTTCTGAATTTCAATGATTTCATCGAGGTATTCATTATTGACATCTGTTGTCTCAACACTAAACGTGAACGGCTGTCTCACCCATGCTGAAAATATCTCTCTTGTAGGGAAGTATCCGTCGAGAGACTTTGCAAGCCCATCTAAGTGCGTGACAATTGCTTGCTTCAGGTTCGCGTGTACAGAAATGTCTCCGATTCCAGATACATCTTCGATCTTACACAGTCGTCCAGCAGGGGAAAGTTTACGTCGTTTCTCTACCGTTCCATAACGGTAACTGTTTGTGAAAATCCTTCAGGTTTTCCTCCGCTTCGATGATGTTGACTCCACCGTCCTACATCTTTGGATTGAGATGATTGAGAGCTGCAAAGATGTCAGCCAAGTACGCTAAAATGGGATTGAACTCAGAATTTTTGAAGCAATCTGCATGACAATGTTGTGGCTCTTCCAAAAACAGGGTTAATTCCACACGCACGGCAAAAATACGATTCAGGACCTGTCTCCGGAATAACCACCGAATGTAAGAATGGTACAGAAGTACCTCGAATTCAGAGCCCATTTCTTTACATAGCTCACTGAAGATGTGGTGCCTCATGCATTCCACTACAATTTTTAATACTTCTGCCAGTTTTGGAGGCAAGGTTTTTGTTTCCAACGTATGCCTGTGCAGAATACAATGCGTAACAGTGATGTGGTGCATCGGCTTTCACTACCGCACCAAAACCAGACTTTCTTCCCACTATGACTGGAGCTCCGTCCTAACAAACTGCAGAAACCATATCCCACGAAAGACTGTTATCTTTGAAGAAGTTATCCACAAGTTTCTTCATTTGCTGCCTTAGTTGTTGTACGAGGCTTACAAAATGAAAGATTTTCCTTTATCACGTCGTTTTTCACATAGCGCACGAATACAGCAAGCTGGCAAAGATTGGAAACGTCTGTGGTCTCGTCGAGTTGAAGGCTGAATTTTGCCGGGCTTGAAATCGGATCTGCAAATATCATACTTGAGCCAAGTTGTCTTTGCTCATGTCCTCTATTCTGTCGTTGATGGTGTCATTTGAAAGGGGAATTTGGGATGACTTTACTTCAGCCTCTTTTCCCGGCATGATATTCGCCATCTTCAACACAGCTTATTTTACGAGTGTTTCACCGATGGTGTGTGGTTTGCCCTGCTTTGCGATCAGGTAAGCAACTTCATACGATGCTTTGAGGATCGATTCGTTAATGGATACAAAGCCGAGAACAGGCAGAGTAGCCTTTTCATCGAATCTGTCTCTCTTCACCTTGAATTCAACAAGCGTTGTGTTCTTGTATTTTTCATCTTCATGCAGCTTAAGGAAGTATTCTCATAGTTTTTCCGGTGCTAGACTAGAATTAATCAACTTGGCATTGCAAATCGTGCTGTTAGGACGCTGTCTTCCATCACGTTCTGCTTACATGTGAATCCATATTGTACATATTCTTCCGACCACTTTTTTTTTGCTCGACATATTAAGTATGAAGAGAATAAAATATTAAGAAAGAAATCACAAGACGTACCATCACGACAGTCACAAGTCGACTTCTGAGCGCACCAAATTCCTTGTAACACATTGGCTAAACGATGTAGCGTGATCACCTGCAGCCAATGATGGCCAAGCGGGGCGTGTCATCACGAATCATATGAGTCGCATGTGTGTCTTGACCTCCGCCGAACCCCTGAGACAGACTCGCCGAACCTCTGGGGTTCGATCGAACCCAGGTTAAGTACCACTTGTAACAAACACAAGTAACTTTTTTTGTTTAAATTTAAACGTATCGAGTACAGATTCTGAAGAAATTCAAGAAATGGATGCAATTGTTAGAACTTGATTAGGTGTAACTGTGAAACCGCAACATTATAATTAAGTAAAATGATTGTTAGTTATTTACAGGGGAAGGCGGAAGTTCTGACACAATTTACTGGTGTCATTTTCGTACTTGAACTTTTGATTAATTTTTATTATTTCTTTCAGAAAGCTATGAGTAACGTCTAAACTCTCTGATGGAATGATTTTTGGATAACCTTCAAGCTGTTCCTTTTGTTTATAGTAATGGAAAGAGAACGAAATGCAATTGTAGAGCTTCACCAGGTAGGAAAATCGCCGAGTAAGATGATGAAAATAGTCAAAATATCCCAAACTAGGTGTAGATCTGTCTACCAGGCTATCAAACGCTTTCAGGATGCTGGTAGTGTAAATGATCGCAATAGAAGTGGTCGTCCAAGAACTACAACGACGGAAAATAACAAAAAAGATTGCTTCAAGGATTGCAAGAAATCTATAAAGATCAATGAAAAGAATGGCTTGCACAACTAGGAATTTTCAGAGAATCAGTTTGTCGGATGGTAGAAAGGGACATGGGACTTGAATCTCTGAAGCTGAGACCCGTTCACAGCTTGACTACGGCCACAATGAAAAAAAAAGACTTGCAAGAGGTCTTGCGTCTCTTCGTTGATTTGCAACCCATAGCCTGTCCAGGAACCAGTGGTAAAGAACTTAATCGAAACTATGCTCCAAGGGTCACAATTCCTCATTTAACAAGATGAAACACTCGCTCACTCTAGCAGGACTCCGAGTTGGCTAAAAATGTTTCTTATCCAAAGAAGAATGGCCTTCTTCTGGCCCAGACCTCGACGCAATTGAATTCTGTGTGTGTTCCGCTTTCATCAGTAACTTCGTTTAAATGATCTTTGCAGAGCGAATGGAGCGAGTTGCCTCAAGCGATAATACTTGCGACTATTGAGGCATTTCCAAAGCGAGTGAAAGAAGCTGTAAGAAACTCATGAGGATACATTGATTAATAATTTGCGTACATCATACGTGTATAGCTTGCCATTTTATGCACTAATTTTCTAGTAATTTTTGCAATTCGGGATAGATTTACACAAAACAATACCTGTTTCAGAACTTTTGTGTCACCCTGTAATCGCATGAACGTCTGTACGTGTTGTACTTGATTTTACGGTTTGCAAATTTTCTATTGATGTTCGTTTTTCACGCGTGCGGGAGACTTATCGGCAAGATGTTTAAATTTAAAAGGGATATTCGATCGAGGTCATGTTGAGGCTCGTTATATACATTGAAATTATCGTTGATAATGATTTAAATTATTTTCTTTCACCAATGAAGAAGATTGAATTCCCTTCAATGCTATTTCGTATTACAATGGAAATGCTGCTTGTAGGTTCATCTATTATGACTCTATTTCACGAGGATCATGGATACCATATAATTTTCGAGTGATTTTTTCTAGATGGTTTGAACTTCAATATTTCTTGAGCAAAATAAGATACCTGAGTATTTGCTTGTGATGTTGAGAACGACGGCACTTTTTAAGTTCCTTTTTACTTAACTGCTCTAATATTAGTTTGTCCGATGTTTCTTAAAGCTTTATGTTGCTTGTTACGATTTACATTTTTTATTACAGAAGCTACATGATGAACCTCGGCGGCTGTTCAAGAAAACCCAGCAGAGTCGTTTTAGCCAGGACTCGGTGGAAACGCCTGGCAGTTTCGGTGCAGCGTCGGTCGCTACAGCACCTTCCAGTTCTGCCATCACAAACATGTCGGCCATGCACAAGCAGCCCATCAAGCTGATCGTGAGCAAGAGCAGACTCAACAGCACTGTGTCTCCTTTTGCTAACCTACAACAGCTGCAGCACCAACAGCCTCAGCAACACCAGCAGCAGAACCCACAACCTCTTAAGCTTCACGTGTCTTTGCCTCAGCAAGCCCAGCGGTGTTTCATCAAAAAACAAGACCCTGAACTTGTACGTTCTTCATTACGGTATCTTTGCTCTTTAATTGTTAGTATTATTATTATGTTTTTAAATGTGTCGAAGTTTAAAGTGAGAACAGTAAGTGGTGAAGAATGCAGTTGGTCGAAAGTCAAAAATAAATGGGTACGTGGAGGGATGTAGTGAGATGGGAAATTGACTGCAGAGTACGTGGAAGTGTGCGCTAAAGCTTGAAATAGTTGGTTGTACATGCACGTCAATGAATCTTCCAGATATGTATTCTTGATAGTCTGCTTTCTTAGAAGTCTGGGAACGACCGTGAGAAAGAACTAAATGTATGTAACGGTTAGAAGGAATAAGTTAAAGCATAGCTATTAGACTTGCTGAGAGAGCTCTGACTAACGGATAACGCATCCTAAATCTATCACTTGAACTGAACTGCCACGACCAAACCACCTATTCCAACTGCTTGCCCATTGTTTATAAACAATTGGAAAGCCAAATTACGTTCTACTAGCTCTAAAGCTCCAATCGTCTGAAGTCACTGTTTACACGTTGCTCGCCATTTCACCGTGTTTTCCCAGTCAGCGACAAGTTCTGGCTGCTATATCTTCTTTATCGGCAGTATTCAGTAAAATTTTAAGGGGTAAATGCATTTTCAGAGTAAATATCGTTTTTGAAAACGTGTGCCATGTATGGTACACATCGCGATTTTGGAATATACTCCGTGACTACATGTGGTATACATCCCGACCAACGTTTCAAGAAGTAGTCGCGAATTAGAAATAACCTCAAATTACTCTGTAACTAACCACCATAAAATGTCGTTAGCTCTCGTTTCTGTAGAACATGGAGCAGCACAAAAAAACTGCTTGGCGACGGTAATCGAAAGTGACTACTATCAAGGAAAAGTGTACTAACAAGCATTGTATTAGCAAGCTTCGTAGTGGTACCTGTGATGACACACAGAACAAAACCAGGGACAGAACGAGTGGGAACGAATAATAGTCACTGTAGAGAAAAGGATAGGTGTAATAAAAAAATACACACAGGACAGACGACACCAGCACACCGATTACTACCTGTCTCTCGCTAATATGAAAGCAAGTTTCCGCTCTCAAAAAAGACTCAAAGCTCTACGGAAAACATACGTCACAAATTACTGGTCTCTCTAACTCGAGATCCCCCAAGTATACAAAGTTTTTATCTTCACGCTAACAACTGTTTTGAAACTTTTAAGGCTGAACAAAACAGACCTTAAAAAAGAAAAGTGTACCAATACTCAACGTAGAAATTCCACAACAATTTGATGTCGAATTTTCACGAAACTTGAACGAAATTGCGAGCCACGAGGTACAAGACTCGAAGGAAGCTACGAGAAACGAAAAAACGGGCGATGACAAAGAACCGGAAGCCAGAAGAAAGCTAGAAACTGTCAACTAAGTAGAAGATGAAATCAGGGTTTACTGTGGAACCCATGACATGAAGAGACTGCTTTCAGATAAACTGCTGCTACACTTCAATGATGCGCAATAAAGGTTAATCAAAAGGGCTATCGTGATGAGCATTCTACCAAGAATAATGGACGCGAATAAAAATCTCAAATGTATTTCATCAATAAAGCAGTGAAAGCTATGTCTAGAAAAAGGTGTGTAGTTTAGATCTCTTCAACCCATTTCCTAATACATCTTGGTGAAGTTGAAGATGCTAAACTTCTCCATGGTTGAGCAAGCGGAAAAAAACCATAACTACGTGCGAGATCACTTTTTGAACACTATATAAAGGTCGTAAAATAATAACCAGAAGTTCAGCACTCAATAAAAGATGTAGAAGTTGAAAACTGTCCGACGTAGCAGTCTCTATAAGTGAAGTTTGTCCCTGCAGCTGCAAATGAGTTCATTTCCACTACAAAGTTAGCACATGCAAGTGCCGCTGAGGAAGAAACAGAAAATGCGAACATGACTGATGAAGAGGAGGTCCATTCAAAGCAACAAAAAACATGAACACGAACTGCATACTTTTATATTCATCTCGTTACGGATTTAGTCAATTCAGAGTTACTCATCAGGGCTGTTGTTTGAATGAGGGCCTGTGGTCTTTTTGTGCAGATTTATTGAGGCTTCGTTTGCAAATTTGTGCTAAGACTACCGAAAATTTAAAATTATATTTATTCCTCATACTACCGCGATGCTAAGAACGAATTTGCTTTGCAGATAGCCGAGCCAAGCATCATCACCTCGGACCTGGTAGACGGTGTGGAGAGCCTGTACAGCTTCACAGAATTCGGCCGCCGGTCCTATCAGTTCGGGAGTAACAACCCAGTCCTGAACACACCTAGCAACAGCAGCCTCAGTGACACGCCGGAGAGCAGCAAGAGCAGCAGTCCGGACATCAGTACCACCAACACGCCCAACAACAGCCCCATCAATAGTCCGGCAAACAGTCTTTCATCTGCTGCTGAGGAGTCTGTCTTGAACTTCCACTTTCCTCCCTCTCCCATCTCTCCCAAGTAAGGCAAAAATTTGTGATGTGTTTGTTCCTTCCATAAATTCTTTCATAAACGAATTATGTTTTGATTGCCTAAATTTTAAACCTCAAACATAAATGGTTAAAAGATGTTTGGAAGACCAAGCAGATTTGTGTATTTTTGAAATTCTCTTCGTAATGCTATCATCTTGCAGCTGCAGAGAATGATTTCAATGCTGCTCGGAGACTAGTATTTAAGAGATATTATCAGGTTGTAACAGGAGTTCTGTCCATTTTTTGATTTGAAATAAAGTGAAAATCCTGTCAAAAATATATTTATTTAGTTTTCAACATAGTCACCATTTTTATTAATTACATCTTCCCATCTTGCCATAAGCTTTCTAATTCCTTCTTCATAGAATTTAGCCAGTTTGGACTCAAAAAAAGAAACTAGCATCATTTCGACCTCTTCTCTTCAAGTAAGCCTTTGTCCTATTAAATGATTCTGTAAGCTCCTGAAAAGATGAAAATCGGTTGGAGCAAGATCGGGAGAATATGGTGGGTGATGCATGATTTCCTAGCCAAATTCTTTAATGAGATTTTTGGTTGCTCTTGAAGTGTGGGGTCTGGCATTGTCATGGTGCAGAGTCACTCCTTTTCGATTAATCAAAGAAGGCCGTTTTTCCTGTAAAACTGCTTTTAAACGAGTTAGCTGCTGACAGTAAACTTCAGATGTTATTGTTTAATTGTCACCCATTAGTTCATAATAAACAATTCCTTTCAAATCCCACCATACACACAAAAGAATTTTTTAAGGTACAGTACACTTCTTGGCTGTGGAATTGGCTTTGAACCACGACTTAGCCACTGTCTTTTGCGCTTAACATTGTTGTAAAGGATCCACTTCTCGTCGCCAGTTATGATTCGGTCTAAAAAACGTTCCTGAAGTTCACGAGAACGCAGTGAAATGCAACAGGTCACACGCTGTTGCCTGTTGATTTCTGACGAATCGTGTGGGACCCATTTCCCAGCCTTTGAGACTTTGCCAAGTCTTTTCATTACACGATATATGGTCATATGGCTTACATTAAAGGTTTTGCTCAGTTCTCTAGTAGTGCAGGTTGGATTTTCATCAATGGCAGCTTGCAATTGCTCAGAATTGAGTTGTTTTGAGCATCCTGCTCTCGGTTCATCTTTCAAACTGAAGTCATCCTTTTTGAAAAGTGAAAACCATCTTCTGCAAGTCTTTTCATTCACAACATCATTTCCATACGTGTCTTTGGAGTGTTTTTGCTGCTGAGCTTGCCGTATTACCTTTATGAAATTCAAACAGTAAAATATGCCTGATATGCTCCTTACTTGGAGTGGACATTAGGGCTAAAAATAGTTATTAATAACGATAATTATCACAATCTGAAAGAAGAAATAATATTTTATTAATTACCATAGACAAGCATACAACATTAACAAGCTAAATTGAAGTAATCGTGCCCTAAACATATAGCTCAAAAATTGGACAGAACTCCTGTTACAACCTGATAAGAGGTCTAGGCATTTACTGTATTAGGGGTACCGTGGTGGTTTACCTCTATTCCCACACGACATCAGTTTCTCCGCCACAATCAAAAAATTATTAAGAGAGGCAACAATTATTCAGTTCAGGCTCTATCAACGTTGCGTTTACCTTTTACTGATCCACAAACATTCATTTCGTGTTCTGACGGATATTTTTGTGATCGTCCAGACGTATAAACTTAGTCAAACACGTTTCTTGTTCCATACGTGTACTTCCATTTATTTAAACGGTGGGCCACTTTTCAAATATGTTGATCTCATTTCTTGCTACCTGGCTTCTTGTATATTTAGCTTTGTGGCAGGAGATATTTAAACTCAAATAGACCAAAATAATCATAAGTTTGTATCTCGTTGCCTACTACAGTTTTCAATATGTTGCGCTTCAGGTTCCCATACTAAAACACCATCTGTGGAATGGGATGAGGCAAGAGGAGTGAATATCCCTTTTTCTGTAAAAACCCACATACCATTAAAGGTTATCTTTTGTTATCTATCATGAAGATGTGCTGTCAGAGCACTCAGTATTACTATCACTTTATGTATCATACTATGCTCGTCACTAGCACTGTTTAAATTATACATTAGTGCACTTGAAGCTAATTAATTTGACTACTGATAATAGTACTGCGATAGAATTGAAGTTTATTCTGTATAAAAAATATAATTCATAAAAACATCTCACGACCATTGAGCGGATTATTAAAGCGCTGTTGTATTCTAGTATCAATGAATAACTCAAAGTTTACATCAGTATACGTATGGAACAGAGGCTGAGATTTACGTTTGTCTGAGATATTTTTCGCTATCTTCTCGAGAAAGTAAAATAATCTAAGCTGCATAAAAATAGGTTATTACTGATAGTTACATGCCGTAGACCTTGTCCAGTCACGTTATTTATTTTTCCTTTCGATTGGGTATACCCATCTATTTACTTATGGGCCTTAGCGGCTTTACTTTTTATAATTTTAATTTTACTCTTAGATTTGTGAAGCAGCTCATAGCGCTTGTTTTGCCGCTTGTAGTGACAATGCTTATGAGACGCGAGGATATTACATCCTTACAGAGCCACTCGCATCATTGTATTGCAGAGTTTTCTTGTAAAAATAATCTTCATGAACTAGAGACGGAAGCTAAATCCTCGAATGTGCAATTGCTACGCATTCTGATGGATGTCACCTTCGTTCAATGAACAAAACTTCTGGAATGAGTGTTTTCTTTGTCTACTTCATTGTTCGATGTTTGGTCTCTAGAATGTGCTAGCTATTACCAGGGACGTACGTTTTTGGTCGCGAATGTGGGGACCCGCAGTATAAATATTACGTAATGACTGGCTGAAGCATTCACATTTCTCAGGGGAGTTTAAGAATAGTTTCCTCTAGGTTAATTAAATCTTCATCTGTAATTTTTTTTATCTAACTGTACAGTAGTCGAAGTGTAGCTTTGTATCGTTCTGAGAATATTAAGCGTGTCAGTCTTGAGGATAGGCTAAACTTGTATTTTATCAACTGCTCTTACCGCACATTGTGATACTAACATTGGCATATTTTACTGTCTTCGTGATTTTGGAGAAACAAAATAGCGTATCCTTTATTTATCTTAATTGTTCTTAACAGTACTTTCTTTCATTTGCTACTTCTTTTGCCGACGGTTGTTCGTTAAGGTGCATTTCAAGTTAATATTTTGTAGTTCGAAATATATACTGCGTGAAAACCGTTATTAACCATTGTTGGATTTAATTTGTTTCAGTGAAGTTACTGGAAATGATTGTGTTCCCTCTGTCCTTGTGCACACAGTTCTGCTCCATTAGTAAGCGTAAAGCCTCGAGAGGATGAAGACCACCTTCTGGAACCTCTGTATGACCTGTCAGAAGCTCTGGAGGACGGTCTTGCCAGCCTGCCCACATTCGAGTCTGACGAGCTGCCTCAGTTGTCCAATTCTTCCAACAAATTTGCAAACTTGTTCAGGAAACAAGAAAATCTTCATAATGAAAAGGTAGGCGGTCAGGCAAGCCAGTTGGCCTCTGCTGGCTGCAGTGGGTCCAAAAGTAACATTACTGGAGCTGTGACTCACTTCCCTGTGGTGCGCACACTCTCTTCCTCTAGCAACTCGATCAGGGTGGGGTTTCCTGCAAACACAAGCTTATGTCGTCCTCGCACTATAACCACTCCCAACGGTAGCTACTACATCAATTCAGAAACTGGGCTTGTCAAGACTGTGAAGGCAAATGGTTACGGCAGTGGTTCTGACACGTCTAACGGTCAGTCCACAAGTATACAGTACAACCTTGTGTCTAGCAAGGTGACGGCAGGACTGGGGTCTGGTGCTAGGAATGCAGGCAAAATTACGATCCAGCACTACATGCCTAGCGCCACCCCGGCCGCCGTTACTTGTTCGAGCACAAACCCCAACGCTGTCTCCAAATGTACAACCAGTAACTCAGACCCCTACACAAGAGCTGTGCCTGTGCTCGTTGGAATCGGTAGCAGCGCTAGAAACCTTCAGCCTGCGGATCAAAGCGTTGACTGTGGCACGGTTAGTGGCAGCGTTACATCAGTTGGTCCTATAAAGAATTATCGTGCTAGGATTGCTAAGAAACCTTACGCGGCTGGAAGCATCCTAAAAGTTGTCAAGAGTGACAATGTTTCTTCTCCTATCGCATCTGTTGATCGGTTAATTAACACTGTGACTCCTGATAAAGTTAGGATTGGACTGAATCGTTTTAATGTTCAAAGTGAAACTAGCGAGTGCACAACGTCGTCTGCAGGCCTTGGTGGCGTCCGGAAGCTTTTCTCGGACGCGTATGCGCCGTCTTCAGAAATTGACAGAGTGATTGATGCTGCTGCCGACCATTTCAAGTCCGAAAGTCTTTGCTCTGATAAAACCAACCCTGTGAATAAAATGGATCAAGTCATAAGTGGAGGTTTGGAGGCTGATATCAAAATCAAAAACGAGCTTGTGCACGGCGCGGGTAAAGATGATTTTTGCGACTTTGCGTGTGACGTTTCAGTCAAACAAGAAGTGATGGACACCTGTGATGCACTGGATAAAAATGGATTACTTTTCGTAGTTGATGGTTTGGAGCCATCGTTGGGGGAGGACATTCCATTGTCTCCCGAAGACTATTTCAATGTGGCAGACATTGAAAAATTTGATTTTACTACGTTCTAGTGATGAGAAGATCAGTTCTTAGTCCAGAGGTAAGTGTTAGGCGACAGCGTCGGAATAATATCACTTCCTTTTCAGCACAAAACTCTCAACACATTTTAAGAATTTGAAGCAGCAATAACTTGGAAAAAGCATTAGTATGTACTGTTAGTTATGTTTAGCAAACTTTTTCGTTAGTTGATTCATATGAAAAACTATGCCTTAGGCAATAGTTCACATGATTGCGGTGGCATTGTTGCTCTTGCTTAGTTTATTATCGACTGTTGTTGGAGGAAAGAGAGTTGCTTCCTACAAAATGTCGCTTATGGACGCTGGCTAGGCGCTCCTCATGAGCATGTGTAGTATGCAAAAGCACCAGGCTTCTTGTATATTTAGCTACAGATGTCACGACCTCTCGCGCAGCACTGTCGTTTCCACTGTCTCTGCCGGACCCAGACGCTTCATTTAATGATGTTATGATTCTGTACAGAAGTAAATGTTTGCATCAATGGAAGTCTGAATATCTCCGTTATTTCATGTGTTAATGAATTGACTGTGTTGTAGCCTTGCCAAGTTGACTCGCTCGTGGCAAGCATACGTATGAGGCACCTAGGAAGTGACGTCTACTAGCCCAGCTCTTGCATTGTGAGGAGCTTGCGGAGTTGAAACGCTACTCGTACAGGTGCAACTGTCGAGTGAGGAAACCGGCAGTGCTGATTGCGTGGGTCCGTCGTAGTCCGCCCTTAATTTTAGCTTGGCCCAACACGATACAAAACTGCAATACATTCAAATCAAGGCTAGACGCTGTCCTCCTTCAGCCTTCGCTTGATTTGTTGTGCAAAATAAAATTAGTCGTAGAACCAATGTTATTGCTATTTTGTATATAGTAGGAGCCAATTGTTGCGGTGCAGGTTCCTGTCATTGGCATACGTTTTAAATACCTGAACTCATTCAATGATTTGAACAATGTTATTTTTGATCTATAGAGATTTCCTTTGCTTATTGTCGATGTATCAATATTCTTCTATGAAGATCTATTTTTTTTGCTTTCTCGAGTACAATTTATGTATTGTGTATCTTGTTTATAATAATTTCGAATAACATTCAATTGATCTCTTATTTCATTGCGCTGGCGTTGAACGTCGTGCATTTATTGATTGTAAAACTTTTCCCTGCATCTAAAGTGTAATTAATTCGGTCTTTGAAGCGTGGTGAATTTAGTACTCTAGCGGAGTACTTGTTTCATCTGGTGTAGTGCGCTGCCGTTGCTGCCTGGGTAGCTTGTGCTTGTGCTGTGGTTTGCTCTCACAGCTTAGTTCTTGACCAGCGTAGTATTATCGAGGCTCTGCATTTTGCTCTTCAATTATTGCAAATATTTCTTTCATGATATTGCTTATGAAAAATTGAGTTTATTAAATGAGTTCTCAATTTCAATGGTTTATTTTTGAGTTATTTCTATCTGTTCAACTTGCTTCATCGCCAGAATTTTGATTTTTCTTGCAAGTTTCTTTACTTTGCCTCGGGTTTGTTAGTAAATCGAGGTGCCATGAATCATGAATTCAAGATACATGGTTCGTATTCTACTTACACTTAAGACCTAAACCCATGAAATTCTGAAACCAGCTAGTATGTATGACTTCTGTCATAAATTGAAACCGGGTTTTGCTGAACGAAAAAAGTTCAAGATCTGCGGCTTATCTACTTTCTATCTGCGTGTTTCATGAGAAACATGGATGAGCTTGCTAGCTGTTTTGTGCTGTAATGGGACGTCGCTGACCATCAAGTATGTAGTGCTTTCTAATTAACCGTGTGCTTCTGGTTCAGGTCGGTGAGGTGGTTACGCTCAGGCGCTTCCTTAATAAACATTTTAAACGTACTTAGACATTTCGGCGAATTGCTGCTTGATGAATTTTTGGGCCTTCATTTTCTTTGAATCGGGTATTTCTTTCTGGGAAAGTTTTATCATTCTAAGTTAGGGTCGTATTCGTTTCATACTTGAAATAGTCATTGGTTTATTTGTTTAGTATGATGTATAAAATCATTAATTATATTAGGAAATCAGTGAAAATACAAGGAAATAATAACATTGCTGAATCAAACAACTGGAGACTTGTGAAAGCTCGCAAGAATACAATTCATAAATTACTGTTTCAATTGCGTTCGAAATTGAACTGCCTTTGCAGGAAATTCATCCTAAGATTTGAATTTTGAAATATGAATGGTTTAGGATTAGTTTCCAGTTTGGACGTCTAATTCAGTTAAAATGACATATGTGAAGAATTTTCATTTCATCATTAGTGTGAATTTTATTATGTACTCCGTGAAGACACTGATCAAAGTTGCCGAGTCTGTTAAAAGCAAATTGGGTCTAAGCCCAAAACTACTCGCTGTATCAAGATTCTCACGAAATGCAATTTTCGAGTTAAGAACCCAACTTTCACAGAGTCACAAAAAAACTAAGAAATTTAGTACAGTTAATTTGTTACAAACAAAAAACAGTTGCCGGTAGCAGAAACATTGTAGAAACAGAATGAAAAACAAATGTTCGATACATTTTTTATTTGGTCTTTCAGGCATTTTTTCAGCCTCTACAGTGGACATTCTTGTTTGAAAAGAACTAACATCTCGCTTTGAAAATTTAACAATTCTGGCATCTTGAAATTAAAGAACAGCAAAATTAAAGCATTTATATTTTAATTAGGTTTAATTCAATGAGAAAAGCAAAAATAAGGTAATTGCATAAATTGGCGGAGCTTGCATATAGCGCTGGGACTAGTGAGGCCCTGCTATGCTGTGCAGCATACCATAAGACACCTCTCATGTATTAGACTTCAAAGAAATTTTCAAATGGAGTACCACATGAAGTTTTTCATTAGTGCACCTAGAAACTTCACTTGTCTTGTCCCTTCTCTCTGAAGACAATTGATTTTGTCCAAAGTATATGATGACTTCTGTGGTTACATCAGCAATATAATAATTTGTCTAAAGTATGAATGTCATGTGGCCTTCACGGTTCTCTGGTTGTCCGTTGCGACTTGGCGTTGTTGCAGAACCCCTCATTGAGAAAGTAGTTTTGCTGACTTTGGTCCGCTTTCCCCGTTCGTTATTTTTCTGAAGTGACTAATGTTTTTGCTTTTTTTTATTTGATTTTTTTTGGAATGTTACTTTTTTGGCTTTAGATGAGCTGATCACGCCCGCTCGCCATACCAGTTTAATTTTTGTTGAGCTTCACTATAATTTAATTTTTGCAGAAATGGATGTTGTACCTTCTGTATATTTGATTTGCGCGAACAATATTTTAAATTGGACACGTAAAATCGGAGGGATTTAAAAATAGAGCTGTAAATTGGATTATGCTGAGATTTGTCATTGACTGGGATCGCGATATCAAGTGCCCTCAGTATAGCAGCGTTGCGGGCATCCTAAGAACAAATGTCATCTTTGATATTTTACTCGTTTTCCTTAGAAACATCCTAATCATGACTGTCGTTAACTGCCTTATTCACTCTCATTTCAATGATCAATGTGTTTTGTCTTTTCTATTTCTCTTTCATGTGGTGTGTTGGGGGAAGGGAAGGCGAGGAAGACTGACGTACTATTGTATGCCAGTTTCTTAGCAAAAAAGTACGTCTATATTGTCGATCCAATTGGAATTCACTGGTTCTTTTCTTCTCTGTTTCGATCTCACAAATACAAGACCACTGTGGAAGTATCTTGACATGCTATGTAAATAATCAAATGGAGCATAATTGAATTTAGTGTAGACCCAGATAACGCAACCGACTGCCGTCAAACCTCTCCTTGCGTTACTTGACTCCGTGGTAGTACGCTGAGATTGCTTTTCAGTGTATATATGGGACTTGAGCTCCACGACTGGAAGTACGAATTCGATGCTTCACGAGCGTAGTAAGGGCGAGGTATGTGCTTGATGTTTTCATCAGTTCACATACCCTGCTCACTTAACATTCCTCAGAGGTGTCCTTAGTTACCCACCACCGAGACAACGACGTACGTCTGAGAGAATAGTTTACTCATCCGTGCTGGGTAGACCTTCTATCCATTTGTTCTTTTGTTTTTGCAGGGAGACTGGCGAACTTCGTCACCCAGTGTAACCTGAGTGCATGCGCTACTGTGCCAGTTTTTCTTGTTTTCTGAAGCGTTTAGTCACTGATTGAATATTCATAGGGTGGCTCTGGTCATAAAACCTACATAATCAATAAATTTTTTGTGGTAAAAAGATTTCAAAATTTTAGTCGTGAAATTATACTCGTGCATTGTGATTTGGCTTCGAATACACGGCTTGATGAGTACACGGTTACCCGTGACTTGTGTGTCATATTGGATCGCGCTGTTCTGAGTCCGCGTCCTGCCATGCTCAAAGGGGCACTCAAATTTGCCTACCTCACTAAGTGCTTGTCTTATTCAAAAACGATCTTCGGTACAATCAGATCGCAGCGCATTGTGAAATTAACCATGTTGTGTTTCAGTGTCATGTGAAAATAATTCTCATAGTTACTCAAATGTTACCTAATTTTCGATGATTTTAACTACATGGTAATGATATTGATCTTTGTACGTGTTTTATATAATTTCCGAGTGTAGAATTTTGTATTTAATTCTCTTGAGGTTTAAGCGCAGTGGTCTGAGCATCTTTTCAAGTATAGTTGATGAGCCTTGGTGAAGTCACTCTCAGTTGTGGTTCAGTGCCTGATTTAGATGTATGCAGTTGGTCTCAAGCTTTTTTCTGTTTGCGACTCAATGTATTAAAAGTTTTTATCTCCAGGTTATACTCACTACTTTTGATGTGAATCCTGATTTTCTTCTCGAGTAGTGTAGTGAGAATGGATGTAAATGTGAACTATAGTGCATGTTACAAACAGGGGTCTCATAGCTTCTTCTGGTGTCTCAGAAGTGGAGAAAATTTTCTCGATGCCGTTCCGAACACTGATGCTTGAAAAGAAACCGTTACTTCTGATGTACAATTAATGTGGGTGTACATTATTCTTGCTGCACGCTCTGCTTGATGTAAATTACTCGTGTGTAGTACTGGTCTAAATGACTTCTGGTTTAATGGTGCTCCTGGTGGTATACATTCTCAATTATGACATACACATTTAACACATCTGTGTACCGGGGTGAGCTTTCAGCTGCCTGACCACTTCTTTTTGATAACCTTGATGATAGTTCAACAGGATTTACTGAATATGATGTAAGTTTCATTCCTTGGAGATGGAGAATTGTGGGAAGGATTTTTTTATTTGCTCAGGGAGATTTTGCGTATCTACGTACAATGAATCGTAGAATTTCTGAGTACCTCGTGGAGAAAAGTGTTGATTTTATTTGACGTAGTCAACATCACAGAGAGACCTGAGCCTCTTGACTCATGCACACCGACTTCCTCTAATAATGTCGTCTACTTCATTCCTCGAATGTTTTTCATTTAAAATGCCGTCTGCTAATGTTCAAGCATTATATAAGCAGCGCATCAAAAAACTAATTTAACTGGGGCTTGAACATATTTTTGCCATAGGTATACTAATTACTCGTTTTTATCCAGTTTTCAAAGCAAAATTTCGCACTGAATGGTTTGACGTGCTCTGATTACAGTGAACAATCTCTTAGTGTACTCTACTTGAATTATTTTCAAGTGTTTCTGTCTTACAATAGTTGGAGACGCTGAAACATTCACTTTCTAAGTCAGGCATTGAATTCTCCTAATGTCTTAATTTTTATTCGTAGTATCGACTTGATACGTTTTTTGCAAGTCCTTGTGTTGAACTACGCTTTTGATTTTTTAAAGTTGGCATCATTTCTGTAGTGGAAGTCTGACCCATTGACTACCTAATTCATTCACTGTAAATTACAAATTGAAGCTCTTTTGTACCATTAAGGTTAACTCTTCCTTTTGTCTTTGTACACGTGCTACAGTGCGTGTTGTGGGCTGCGTTGTGTGCTCCATATTGTAGTACTAATAATGTTAGAGCGACAGTATGGTGCGGGTTCTGGCCAGCAGGCTAGCGTACGTGCAAGGTAATGTAGCCCGCGATACTGTGGTCGACTGCTGGCTCTTGTTGCTACGAGCGATGTGCTGTGATGTGCTTTTTTGTTATTGTTATCTGGCACAATTGTATATTTTACTCGGGGCTGCTATGGTGCACCTGCCTGTGATTCAAAACTTAACATCTTTTTTTTGTAAATAACTTTCTAAATGTCACCTCAAATTATTATGGAAGTGTTTGTCTCATGCCTCTCATATGTGACAAGAAGTACTGTGAAGAGTAACGTTTGTTTAGTTGATTTATGTAACTTCCTAACGGTCGTAAATCATTCATGTTTTGAGAACTTCACTTCATTTTATTCCTTCGCGTGAATCTTATTGACTCTATATCTCAGAGACTAGGGCTCTTAAGAGCGACCTCATGTCGTGCGTGTCTCAGTAGTCGGCAATTGTGCTCATGATTGGTATTCAGTGGAGCTTTCACTGCACGCCTAGCCATTGCGATGCTTTCAATTCAGACTTCGCAACTTCTATGCCTTTACTGGGCATAGGATTTCGCAATTATAATGCATTTCTGGGAGTTTTGCAATTGCTATGTCCTATATGACACCTTGTACTTTTCAGGTTCACTCATACCTAACAGTACGGTGTAAATTAATAACCTGCATTTACTACTGCTTGAATTCTACGTTTTCCTTTGATTATCTCTTGCGTGTTGCTCCGCTTTCTCGAGTGTGAATCGTGTTGCTTCATAAATCACGCTTGCCGAAGAATATCAACGAGCTCTGATGTAAGTTAAATTAGCTACTGCCTCCTGTTCTGTGGTGCTGTTGCGAGTTCATGCTCTTCTGTTGTGATTACTCTGTGCATTGTTGTTACTCTGCTCAAATTCCTAAGTCAAATATCTTTCAATTCATTACATTATGTATGAAGTACGAATTATGTTCATTTTAGATTTGTTTCTAGATTTATTTCATTGTTAATTTTATTGATGTTTTCAAATATTACTTCTCGTCATATGTTCATTGTTTATTTTAGAGCATGACCGTTTTGAACGCTTACAAGTCGAGCTCTGAGATGCACGTGTTGAGCGATGCAAGACGTGCGGTTGCCCTGGCCAATTGCTGCTGCAAACCACGTTGCTCAATGTTCACGCCTCATCTCGGGCGTCATCTTGACAGAATGATCTCACTGGTCTTGTCCGGGTTTAAGTTAATGATCCGTATGATGTAACTGCAAGGATGCGTATTAGTGGTCTCTTCATGCTCAAACCAATCGTTTACGCTCATCGTTCAGGTTGAGCTGCCTGGTATTGAATGAGAACAATACTAGCTTCAGACTAAACTCGATTCCCGAGGGAATTTCTCAGACACTGTCGACCTAATTATTGCCGAGCCTATCGCTGTGCTGCACGGAACTGATTCATGGTCATACAGGTTGCGGCAACATAACTTCCTTTTTTGCCTTTCAAAAAGTTATTAAGAAAGGAAGTTATGTTGCCGCACCCTGAACTTCAAGTATTCTACTTACGATGCTGACTGTTTAACAGCAGTTGCTACCTATCTAATGTGAGTTATTGAATTATGGACAAATACCTTGTACGGTCGGAGCTTATCTTTTTGTTAGTAGTCATGCTATCTTGTCAACTAGAAAGTGCTCATTTTCTTTGTTGCTTGTTAAGTTATAATATTGGTTTATTGTTGCAACAGGTGAACTAATTGTCTTCATCTTCTGATAGTGCAGTATGTGCCGTTGAATAAGCACAGAATATACCATTGTAAGAGTTTCTATTTTACCGTATTTTTCTGCTTGGCGCAGTGCACGCTTTTGAAAGTTGCTGTATTTTTGGTATCAGCTTATCACTGTAATTTTTTTCCATTAACGTAGTGATAAAGTTGAGCGAATTAACTTTTGCGCTGGTGTTGAACAAAAACGATATTCTTGACTACATATCGGTTCAGTTGGTGAAGCTTTACCTCGCGTACAATTTTCAATGTAGAGCACTCCATGTTTAAATCTGTCGTCATATTGATGGATGAAATCGTCTAGCAAAACTAATTTATTAGAAAAAATGACATGCTGACCGTGTTCACTGAGGAATTTTTCTTTTATCTCGTGATGATTGGGCGCAATCATGGTAGACGAAATGTTTGTAACTTGTGCCTTGAAAATATCTTTGCTGACATTATCGTCTTACTTCCAGCAAAGTCTTGGGGATATTGGCCTGCATTTTCATTTTCTCAAGTATTGCCTTATGCTTGTTATATTTAGGTATTTTTGGTGTATTCATTCGTGCAGTTTCCTTGCGCATTGTAAGCGTCTCTGGACTGGTGGGATAAACTTTTCTATATTGAATGATGAGTTGTTTTCATGCATACTTTCGGCTATTTTGACAAAACTTTGATGCATGAAACAAGCGGTTGCTCTATTGAAACCTGTATTTAGTTTTAGGTTCTTTAGTGAAAAGATGCGCAGTGGCTCTCGATAGCCATTTTGATGACTTTCTAGGGATTCCCCAGTGTTCGTGTCTCCCAGATAGTGACGAGTTCACTTGACTAATATTTAAGGATACTTTTTTTTCTTCATTTCTGGGGGGTTGTGTTGAAAAAGGTTCATCAGGTGATTTTGGAGACTTGAGTGATCTTCGAGGGTTACGGAATTTCTTTGAAGGGGTCTGTTTATGGTGTTGATTAGTTACCGTTCCTAGGAGAGGAGCTTGTCGTCCGCCAGTGATACTCGTAGCTATCGGCAGCAGATTTAGCTCTATTAACTGGACTATCTGTTGTGGCCTCTAGTTCACTTGAGGAGGCTTGTTCTTCCTTCCATTTATTCTGGGAAGGAGCAAACTTTCCATTGCGGTGAACTCCTGCTCGAGCAATCACTACTGTTCTTGTATTCGTTTTTTTTTCGGTGTGGAGCGAGCTGTGGTAGTCTAAGCTCTGCTTCTGGACCAGATGCATCTCTATGCCCTGCAGTATAGTGATGAAAATATGTAAAAGCGAGTCATTCTACAGTTTAATGCTGTGAGCTCTGAGGGCCGGGGATAGGGTGGACCCCGCTTCTCAGCAGGTGAGACTAGATGGTGGAGGTGTCCACGTGGGAGAAAAGGGGGTAGCGGCGCCCCTCTTGTTGGTAGTTTAATACTCCTATTCCATTGCACATGAACCTTTTTCAATCCATCTCTTGCTCGTACATATAATTTGTGTTTCGAGTTGAGAAGAGGAGTTCCGTATTTTCATGAATTTTGCAAGTAGTACGGGACTAGCTCCTCTATATTTTACTTCGTCAGTTTATTGAAAAATTCATAATTTTCTGTGAATGTTTATCCTTATTTGCGCGTCTGTCTTGAAATTTCATTTATGTATAGTACAGAGATAAAGTAGGGAAAATATTTATGTTGAGGAAAACGATGCGCACTAAACTCGTTGTGTGCTGCTCTTCAAAACATGTTCATTGATGTATTCCGACGCGCGTTGCCTGTTGTTGCAGGACACTGGACTAAGTGTGTGGCCCACCCCCATAGAGGAGGGCCTGTGTTGCACGGCTGCTTGGTGTGGGTCGTGACAGTGGCACAAGCTAACGCTGGCTGGGTCAGCCCTGGAGTAGGATGTGACCAGCGTGATTCTGGTGCTGTCCGGTGACATTGAGGCCTTATTCTATTACTAGGAATATGAAACCAACGAGCAGTGTGGGGTGAAGCTTATCTGTTTCTTGTTGATGTAAAAGATTTGTGCATTAAGACGTTTTCACTGCCACACTTGTAATTGTTATTGGAGCCATGTTTCTCGCCTATAATTGTTATTGTTGTTGGCTGTTGTTGGCTCGCGTCGTCTGTGAAGAAGTCTTGTCTGAGTGCTCTCGAGCGCATTGTTCATTATGCCTTCGCTTCACTCCCACCGTCTGCTGCTGGTCTTCCCACTTCTGCTGCTATTATCAAGCCTTCTTTTAAATTTTCCCTTTAAGTTCGTTTTACTTAGCAGACGAAATTAAGGTAGTTTTAGTAAAATTGAAGTCAGTGCGAAGTTTTACTTGTAGGAATATTTTGATACTACAGCATTGTCAGTAGAAAGGTGTAAATTGGAAAAAAATAAGTCGTTTATTGGTAGGTTTGCTATTCTATGTACTGAGCGCTGCGTTACTTGTACTGGTACTCGCTGGTCTGTTGTTACTAATGACCTGCGTGTGCCTCTTATGAGCCTAACACTGGATGAACTGAATTCCTACTAGGAACTGGTCATTTTTGGCTCTTGTTGTACGAGGCTCACGAAGCTCACTGCCATATATGCCCTATGTACCGGGCATTGCAGACGAGTTACGATCAACGATTGTAACTTTGATTTCTTGTGCCAGTGTCACGACCCGCTCCTACCGTGCCACCCTTGTGTATAAGGACCGTAGAGAGAATATCTGCCACTTGTAAAATAGCTCTATTTTGTTAACATGAATGGGGAGAGGGCATGCGCTCTCTTCCTTCTGTGTTGTCGAGTATATCTTGGCACTGTAGTCAAATGTAAAATGGTGGAAGCTCGCTCCAAAAAAAAGCTCCTCCCAATTCTGTAAAGATATTACCCTATACACTATAAAAATTCCGAGCGAGCTCCGAACCTTTACAATACAAACTATTTGGAGACTGGACAGTCTCTGTGGAATATAAAGTTGTTTTATTCTTCCTGTTTTTGTGTTTTCCACCGTGTAGTTCATATACTAATAAGGAAACCGTTAAGTCCTATAGCTTGCCATTTGGCTCACAGTGTGAAGAACAAATGAAATGTATGCCGAATAGTCTTCATTTGAGTACCAAATTTGTTGTACAAGCGATGCATTTTAGGGACAGTAGGAAAATAGAGCAGAATTTGGATGGTGGCCACAGACTCAGGCGTGGTTGGGGCCTGAGTTCTGTTTTCACGCAGTAAGGATTTGAACTGGCCGCAATGACTCAGTCTTTCATTTTCGTAAGTAATTAATTGTTCAGTACATTTCGATGACATCAGGTTTAGATGCAAGAGTTTCAAGGGGAAAGTGAAAGCTCTGGGAATTGTGGCTCGGTTAATATTACTGCTTGAGAACAGCCAAGAATTGATGAAGGGCAGTTAGCGTGCTGTGGAGGCCAAATGTAGGGAATACATCTTGTATTTTAGAACGTAAAATAATATATCACGAAAAATTCTCGATATCTTGTTCTCGATTTTCAAGTGTGCAAATAACTACTGATCAACCCCATCCTTGCGGCTTTCCGTGCGTAATCAGCTACGCTTTAATTAGTTCCATGTTGAATCTTTCAGCTCTGCTCACGGAAGAGGATCATCCTTCTTTAAATGTGAATTACTTGCGCTACTTCAGGGATTTGTTAAGATTCTCGTTGCGAGCTGTGAGGGGAATGCAGGTGTGCACATGGAGTGGCTGTGCTGCAGGGACTAAAACGAAGACCTAATTTTGGAACTCAACGCTCATCCAGACTTAGAAAATTAGTGCTTATCACCCCAGGTAGTATGTTGTCCTTCAGTGTATCTTGAGGACTTAGGCCATCAGAGGTATGTCATGTGTGTAGGATTCCTGAGCTTGGATGAGTGGGCGGATGGTGCCTGGATTCGTTTGGGGAAAAGAATACTCGGTGGAAACCCTTACTACTCCCCGTAGAATCAACACTAGTAACTGGAGGCTGTTGTGCGTATGGTTGTCACTAAGCAGGCCTTTTGTTTCTTTTTATTTCACTTTCATTTTTCTTGAGAGAGAAGTCAGTTTTCTGCGCAACCGATAATTGCACGAATGTTTTCACTATTTGGTTTGTCTACTTCATTCTGAAATTTTTTGTCTTTGAGATACTTCCTTGCAATGTTAAAACACTCTTCGCTTCTACTGTAGTCGAGGCGGCTTGTGCTGCACAGGTGTCCTGGTCCAGTCTTTATGCACCACTGGAATTTCTCGCGACGCAAAAGACGAGCAACCCTGACCTCTCATCCCTACGTATCTCTGCTGCCTCAAACCATAACACAGGATAGAAACAGACTTTAGGAGCATCATCACCAGCCTTAAGATGTTGGCATTATGAGTTGAACAAATGTATATGTACTGTATACTTGATTAGAAATGTTTCTTTTTTTTATTCGTTCGGGTACTCTGGTAAAACTAGTTTATTTAATAATTACTACTAGAGGAATGTATACGAATCCCAAGTGCGACACTAGAAGAGATTTCCATTATCTTTTTAGCCGTCAGAATACAGTACATCAGGAAAATGGCGCTCTTCAGTAGTGTCTACAACTACACGTCGGAACATGCGACGCTTCGCGAGAGTCATATGAAAGTAAACTTGTAGTTGGTAGTCTTTCCCTTCCCCGTTACTTCATATCTTATCTTTGACACACATCGCGTAAAACCGACCCCTTGCAAGAGTCTACAGTTCTTTATTTTTCTCGTTTCAGGTTTAATCTCGTCTAGTTTTGCCTACTGTAGTGGGCTATGGTAACAGAGACTCAAAGTATATGCAGTGGTGGTGCTACGTGAACTAAATTCTTTTATCTCTGTTGTTTCTTAAGGATTGCTTAAAGTTCGCAGTATATTAAATACACTATACACAGGATGTCTCAAGAAAGTGTACTCGCTCTTTGTTTGTCAAACGTTTGTTTTTGATTCAGGTGTTATTGACAAACATAAATACGAGTCTAAAGATAAAATCAAGAAAATTGCATTAAATTGAAGAAAATGAAGTGTAAAACAAGTAATATTTTCTCTCTAGTCTAGTCTCGTCTCCCGTGATGGGCAGTGAGAGAGCAAGTGCATTATTTTAGAGGACCCTGTAGTATGGGTGGTGAGCCTAGTACTAGCATGAAGAAATGCTAACGAAATGATCAGTTAAGCTAATTTCACGATCTTATTCGTTTCAGGATGTTTTCCATCTTAGGTTCTATGAACCATCGTTGAATTTACCTGATATTTTTGAAGTGAGATCACGGAAGACTAGTATAAGAGGCACATCACGTCGAGTTGCGTGGAGCACGGTATGGAGTCACGGTCAGACAGAAGAGCATCACTGCCCTCAGAGCTAAGAGCCGGCGCTAGCAGCAGAGCTGGATGTTCCCGACACTCTTCATCAGATGGCAGGGAGCGGGTGAGTCTTCGATTTACTGTATTAATTCGATTGTTTTGCACTTCTTGGCCAAACGCTTACCAGTTTTACTCTTACCATCTCTCAGTTGTTTCGAGTGGGGCCTCATCTAGAATAGAATAGGGCAATACAAACGAGCCGTTTGGCCCATTCATGGGTTGCTACCCAAGTTCCATGCTGTCTAAAGTAAAGGCATCATTCACGCACGTAATCACGTCAGCCAATTCAGTCACGTACACTTTCTTTACTCACGCGCAGGCAATTCAATCACGTACATGTATCACAATCATACACTGGCGCCAGGAGTTAGACATAGAATTAATGCATTATAATACTGGGGGTTCGTAATCCAATATTTGCAGAGACAATTTTTGAATGTGTTCACAGTGCCAGCAGAAACGATATCTTCTGGCAACTCGTTCCAAGTTGCGACAATTATAACGGGAAAAAGTTCATAGCTTGGGATGTCTTGCAGTTTCTCATTATTATTTTTTGGCCGTTATTTCTGGTTCGCACGTTTCCATCTCTATCGAAAAGCCCTTCGTAACATCGTTAAGGCCGTTCAGATACATGTAGGTCTCAATGAGTTGTCCTTGCGGTCTTCTGTGTTCTAGGAAGATAAGTTCTAGCTGTTGGAGACGTCTTTCGTAACTAAGATTGCGGAGTTCTGGAATCATTTTTGTTGCTTTACGCTGGATTTTTTCATTTTATTAATGTCGCTTCGTAGGGATCTTGAATACGTCGCTCAGTTTCATCCATCCTCACACTCGCAGGCGCCAAACGCTGCGAAATTCAATCACAGGTATTCTTGGTAATTCAGGTGCATTTGACGGAATCGGATGACATCTAGGTGCACACTATTCAAGCAGTTACGTAACGAGGGACTGAACACACTTCGATTTCATTATTGATTAGTTTAATCAAACGAACATAATGTCTTAAAACAACGAATTCAGTTCATTTGAGTGACTTTGAATATAAGTTAGTAGTATGTTGAAAAAATCCGTGTAATTACTCAATCATAAATTGCTCCCGTCGGAGAGGTCAAAACTTGGAGCTTTAACTATTCACAGGGATCATCGAGATGATTTTACCTACTCTACGGTAGTTCACAGTTGTGTGTGTCTTCTGTTTATTTACTGTCGTGGCGGCGACTGACCGCCGAGTGCTGTTTGCTACATTCTTGGATTAGGTTCTGTTTGCGCTGCTTAAGACAATTTTGCAGCGAATGTGGTCCTAAAATCCTTTAAATATGGTTGTTCGATGAGCAATATATGATTTCAAAGTGTTTCCGATATTTTGAATGTCTGGATGACTTGAAATATTTTTCAGCTTTTAGACACGTCTAAACGTATTCAGTTTTATTCAGCAAGATCGTGCAATTAATATTTCACTAATTATAGCTCTTTCAGCAAGAAAGCATTGAAGGAGCATTTGTAACACCTAATGTTTTACGTACTTAAATAAAGGAAACTGCAGCTGAAGTGATTCAAAATATTCATTCAGTTTTAGGAAGAGCGTGCCTGAATGAAAGACGGTAAAGAAGATGATTTGTAATATCTAGAAGTGAAGAACTCCGCCTTTAATAGGAGCTGAACGTAACGTCCAATTGAGTTTGATAGCAAGCATTAGGTCTTGCAGTATCAGTGGCAGCATTTTCCGACTCCACTCTTCCGACTACCTATGTATTATACTTTAAAAAGCATTTACGTAGGTCGACTTTTGTGAATAATGAGAGTTGCAACCGACATCAGAATTCATTTCTTCGAAACCAAAAGAATTTCTCATTTAAGGTATAAAACAACTTGTAAGTAAATGAATAATAATCAGATAATGATGAAAACAACACTGACGATTAAATCTTATCAAAATGAAAGATTTAATAACTTGTTTTCCTTGTTTAGAATTTGGATATTTTTTAAGGAATGCTGTGATATGATCAAATTTCAAATATTAGTTTCTGTTGACCGCAAATAACTAAAATTTTGAGCGAACAAATACTCGAAAATATCATTATTTATGTCTTGAAGCGTAAAAGTCGAGCTTTTAGTGAGCTTTTTACAGATCCATTAGTTCGGAACATGAGGATTGAATATGAAATCTCGGTAGTTAAAAAATTGGCTTTCGTACCGAATACTTCTTATCGGAGCTGTATTAGTCTATGCATATTTTTTAAGATTAAAACTTTTAGTAAGGATGACTTATTTATTCTTTTCACAATAGTTAATTCTTTTGATTCATTTTTTACTCATCCATTTTCCTATGCTTTTTGTTTGAATGGTGACGTTTTTACAAAGCTTATGACAAAGCTTCTATAAATGAACTTTTTAATGTATGTTCGCCTTGAATACTATGGAAAGTATTGCTTATGAAGAGAAATATATATTAGCTAAAATTTCAACTGCAATGTGAAGACGAACCACATAAACTATTTGACAGGTGCAGACTGCCCGTTTTGCATATCTCGCCATAGCCTAAATATTCAACACTTTATGTATTCCTGCAGTCCTACTCAGTGACACACGAGCACAACTAGCTCATTATCCTAACCGATGTGGCAATCTTAAGAGAGCCATACGTACACATTGAACAATACAATATTTCATAAGAAAACATTTCTGCATCTTGATCTAGTCCTACAATCCTACCCTGGTCACAAGTCCCTGTATGTACTGCATACTAGGAAAAATTGTGCTGAGACGATAAATATTCTGTGTGAAATATATCTATAAATTCAGTAATGTAATAAATGTCTATGTGCCTGAATGCAAAGGTAAGGAAATAGCAATTACACATTATTTACTGTGTGTAGAAGTACATGAGTTGAATACATGATTCGGGTTTTAAAGCGTGATTGAATATACGCGTGTTCTCCTTTTTCGTGTACTGCTAAATTTTTATTTTTCCTTCTTTGTCTCTTCTCTCTCACCGAACTTTTACTTATCACTCATACTTTCCTGATGCTGATCATCTCCCTTAATTTCTCGTCTAGTACAGATACAAAGCGACCTAACAATCATCTAATTTGCTCACACACGAGACGAATCAATAACGTGCTCGGTTGAGACACCAAATGCAAGCCTCTAACATACAATGATTGAAACGTGGAGTAAATAAATCTCAGCGTGTCACCCACGTAAAGAATTTCATACGTAGAAGATTTGTACATGGAACTCTCAAAATAGTACCATTTTAATAACTCAACAGTTTCTTATGTGCGTTTCCACAAGCTCGGTTTCTAGTCGATTTTAATTTTTAAACTGAGTTGTTAAAAATTTATTTGATGTAAAAATTATTTCATTAAAATACCACTTTTTCTGAAAGGTAGTTGAGTGCCACCAAATATTGGGTAACGATAAGTTTGTAATTAGTAATATTACTCGTAATCTTATCAAACGCACAGGGAAATTTATTGCGAAGAGTTGGGTGTCAGGTAGCTGACGTGCACGCCAAGGAGCTCATGTCGTGTCCGCGGCGTTGTCCTCGACAGAAAGCGACCCCCGCAGAGGAAGCGGCGGCCGTGCGCAGCGCCAAGCAGCTCCATGTACACCAGCCGGGCATTGTGTTCGTGCCTGGGGCCAAGCTTCAGGTGCAGGAGACCATCGACAACAACTGGTCAGTGTCGTTTGCTAACTGTAATGAAATGGTTTGAATTTATATGAAAACATGTCAGACTTCTGGGATGGCTGTTTTTTTCAATCTCCGATAGTATATAAAAAAGGCCAATTTACGTAACATAATAATTTTATTTTTATTACCAAACTTACTGCACCTATTACCTATATAACTTACCTATTTTCTACGTAAACGCCAAAACGGTTGAGGCATTTGTCATCTCGGAACGGGTAATTGAACATGGCTGCTACGATCGATGGTTCCGCCAAATGTGAGTTGCGAAATGTAATCCGTTTTCTGCAAGCGGGAGGACGTAATGCTCCTGAAACCCACTACAGAATAAGTAAAGTGTACGGTGACAACTTCATGAGTGAGGGTGGTGTACGGGAATGCTGTAGAAAATTTAAAACAAGAGCGACCCGACGTCTATGAAGAAAGTGGACTAGGGCACAAGTCTGTCTCTACTGTAGGCCTCTTTCAGCTTGTTGATCAGGTGGTCAACACCAACAAAAAAAATAGATTTACAATCAGTGAACTTTATGAAGAATTTCCAGACATTTTAAGGTTTACTTTGTACACAATCGAGCGAGACCTTGGATACTAGCAGATGCGTGCCCGTTGAGTCTATACCCGTTGTGTACGTCAAGACATCTTTCCTCACTGTGGGCTAACTTATTTGAAAAAGGCATCGAAAAGCTTGTGTCACGATATGAAAAATACCTCAACCGTTTTGGCGATTATGTAGAAAAGTAAGTACTTTTGGTAATAAAATTATTTTGTGTAAATTTGCCTTTTTTGTAGCCCATTGGCGTTTGAAAAAAACCCTCGTATTTAATACTGCTAAGCAGTGAAATAAACCTAGGAAAGGAAGGTGTTAGGAACATCTTTGTTTTATGAAACATTGTCTTAAAAACTGGGCGTTATAGCCATAACTAAAAGTATCTTATGTTAATAGAAAGAAATAGGCAAAGCATTTTTGCTACGTTTTGTTGGTACTGAATTGAGTACATAGGACAGCTTTAAATCATAACAAGAATTTACTATAAAATACTACGTACCGAAGTTCTAAAGTCGACCTGGCTCTTAACAGAGTGCTGATTAGTATTACTACTAGCTTCATCAGTTACTTATCTTTGTGGAGAATAACCAGGCATGTATCTTGCTGTTCTCTGCAATTGTAGAAATTGTTATTAATTTCATTAATTAATTGTACAATCTGGATGCATCCGAAAACAGGATGTATGCGGGATTAATTGCAATTGTTCTTGAGGCTTTAGTATTCTTATAATGAATTACTACAGCCATTTTGCCTTTAGTGTTCTATTGTTCATTTATATAGATCGTTCAATCTGTAAGTTGGTTACAGAGAGGCGAAACAAGTGTTTTTTGTAGTTTTCAAACATTAAAATGCGTTTCAGACATAATGTAATTGCATTACTGATAAGAAAAATTCATCATATGAACCAACAAGCATTAATAAGCAGCTAAACTATGAATTTTGTCAAGTATATATATTTTATTTACAATTAACGAAAACAAGGGCTGAAAAAAGTATTTAGATACTTTTTAATGTTTTACGAACTCTATTCAAGAAATATTTCCCTTATAGCAACTCTGAAGCATTCCAGAAATTGCTACAGCTTGTGTTAAAGTACCTTGGTCGGTAAATTGTGTTGTGAGTCAGTCTTCATTTGGAATCCGCTCTATCAGTGCAGCAAAATGCCTAAACGTGAACTGTCGAATAACCTGAAGAACCGTATAATTTCGATGCATACTGCAAATAACAGTTATCGAAGCATTTCTAAATGATTGAATGTTTGTGTCAGTACACTAGGTCACATCATAAATATAATGAAGAGGTTGGGACGATTGAAAATTTTCCACAAGTTTGAGCACCTTGTAAAATAGTGTCAGATGTGGCAGTTGGATACTTCTAACTAATCAAGATGATTCTTTCGCCACTAGAGAACAACTTCAAAACAATGTTAGTGCTAGTATTTGAAATTGACCCTGAGTCACTGTTGTGCAGGTATGACTGTAAGGTGGTCGAGGTGGACTGGGGCGAGCTGGACATCCTCGTGCACTACCAGCGCTGGAGCGACCGCTTTGACGAGTGGCTGAAGATGGACTCAACACGCATCAGACCCGTCCTAGCTGCCAGGTCAGTGTGTGCAAGGCTCCTCCATCTCATTCGTGTGTGCGTTCCAACAGAAAAATTTAGCCGTTTTCTTTTTCGTTGAAGATCAATGATCTCTGAGGAGCAAGCTCCGAAAAGGAGCCCTAATCGGGATTGCAACAAGTAATTCGTAGCTCATTCAAATTTGCCACTCTTTTTAGAGTACATAGCACACATTCCTCCCATTTCACGGAATGGATGATGGACAAGGAGAAAAATGTAAGAAATACTGTACGTATTTTTTATGACAAATTTTCTTAAGATATACATACACTAATTTTAGGCAACTCTTAAGGGCCCTTCAAAATATGAGTGTACCGAACTCGCTGAACACGATATTCTCGCTCCCCAAGAAAAATTTTTTCAGTCAACAACCTACAGTATACTTAATAACTAGCCGCCAACATCTTTGCAGCATGGAAACATTACTAATAGTATCCGATAGGCTTTACTAATGAAAACTTCTTTCACCTAGTATATACGAACTCTGAAAATATATCTTTTAGTGATATGGATTTCTTCCGTCACTGCTCGCTGCCTCACAAAATCACACCATATTCCACTTAGTGGCAGACCTAATTACAACGTGCCTCTATGTTGGAGCTCTTGATCAACAATGTCTACAGGATTGTATTCAGCAAGGTTTTCAGTTCTTGTGAGAATGACTTAATTTCTGACGAATACAATTTTTGAGGTAGAATTGGGTTTGGGGAACTAAAACAATCTGTGCAACTGGTTTTTCTGTTCTCGTGTTTCTCGTATCAACTCTAAAAAATGCGTCTTATGAAAGTCAGTTACCTTAATCTTCTTCATTGAATTGTCATTAATTGGCTCATTCTTAAGCGTGTCGTCTTTTTTACTTGCGAACTTTTCTGTTTCATCATGTACTCAGTACACTAAGCTTACGTTACTTCAGTTTTCTGACAGTCATTGAAACAATGCTCAGACATTGCACTATGAAACGCAGTTTCGGCTCCGATAATACAATTGACATTATTTTTGGCTCATGTTTTCTGTACTTGTATTGCGAGCTATTTATCATACATGACTCTTTTCGTACCTAACTGTCTTCATACCGAACTCTCTTTTCATACCTGATTTTTTTCATATCTAAATCCTTTAATACTTCTCTGTTTTCATTTCCACCCAGCTTCTTCTTGGTAGAATAATAATCTGTACTATAATATCTTTCACTGCTTGCCAAATGGAAGCCGGGCTCTTAAAACATTTCAACGTGTCATCAACGAGTATTTCCAATCGAACTCCGACGTCCGTACGTTATATCCATCCATGTTTTCAAATATTACAGATTCATTATTTTCTCATGTTCTGGCTTAAACACTGACTTAATTTTTGTCTGATATTTATATGTAAACGAAAAACGGTATTGTTTAATTATTCTAAGATTTGCTTTTAGACTTTCAATAAATTTCTGTAAACATGAAAACTAATGAAATATCTGTCTTTGTGTCTACGTGCATCCTATAATTGTTAGCATTTATTTTCATTACTCTGTTCAGTATCAAATAATTATGGTAGTTAAAACTTTCTCAGCTGTCAACCCGTTAGTTCATGTATAAGTTGAACCAGTTGAGAGACATCATAGTCCTACTTTATGTGAACAGACCTCGCAGTGGCACTCCTCGTCGTGACACTCTTCGTAAAAGCTGTGCTGTCTTCTTGA
>VCRD01002435.1:9877-42023 GCA_006783055.1 Trinorchestia longiramus | reverse complement strand
CAGTGTGAATTTTCACACTAGCATTTTCACTGTGAATTTTCACACTAGCATTTTCACTGAAGATGGGAAAAAGTGAAAAACAACTCTGCAGTTATTGTTATAATTTTATAAAAGTTAATAGGCCATCAGAGTGCTTTGTGTGCGCTATTTTTGGAGGTAACTGTAAAGTTCTGGCGTATAGCTCACAAACGAAGAACATGCTAGAAAATTATTCCAAATGATTAATAAAATCGGCTTTTGAGTTGTGCCATCAGTATCAGTTTCTTTAACTTCGATGGCAAAATAATCCCTGAGAATGGTTTCGTCGGTAAATGGGGATATTAGTCAATAATGCGCACAGGAAAACAGCTACCATAATGTGAGGTGAAAACTGCGCGAGTTAGCATTTCTCAGTTGAGAAACATTGCCTGTAGTGAAGTTTCTTATCGAACGTAACACCGCCATAGTGTTATGCTCCACTAGAGTTGCTCTGCTCTTTCATTACCATGCGATAACTCCAGTCATTAACTAGACAGAAAAGTGCTTAAATGAACGGTTCAAAACTTAACTTAATTCTTCTTGTTTGCACTCTTGTGACATTTTTGTGTTGAATTTTTTCTTTGTGTAAAGTATCAGGGATTGGAACTTTGAAGATGACTGCTCGTGCTTTGGTACGAAAGGAGCAATAAGGGAAGTAATCGTTGATCTCCAATCTATCGATATTAGAATCTGTAAAATACCAAGGATAAAAAATGACTTCCTTATAATGTTTTTGAAATGAGGGTTATTGTGTATTGTGTAAGACGGAGAAAGCTTGAAGGAGAAAATATTTCGGAGAGAGTGATGAAAGTGGGAAACTGAATGTTGTATTAATAGCAAAGCGACGGGATGATATGTAAGCTACGCAAGCATGTTACAAGTTAGTGAAAGTACAGATACTACAAAGGAGTACAGGCAGAGCAAAAGAGTCTGTCTAGGGCAGGCATGTCAAACATACGGCCCGCGGGCCGTATGTTCACTTGATTATAATATGTAGGGTAGGCTACAAATGTAGGCTGAATGATAAAGCATAGTACTGAAAAACAAAGCTAAATAGTTGGAGTTGACATTCTTTTACTGATCCGGCCCACCTGAGAACAGAAAGTCTGGATCCGGCCCCAGAGCCAAACTGAGTTTGACATGCCTGGTCTAGGGGCACTAGTGAGGTCTGTGGTAGGATATATGTGGGGAAAGATAGAAAAGTAAAGTGCTGAGAATGTACTGAGGGTGACAGTAAAAGAGGAAAAACCAACGCTCTGTAATAATGGAAGGAATGGAATCCTCAGGGTGATGAATGAAACAAAATACATTACCAATTCTGGTGGTGTTATCTGTGCAAGTGGGTGAGCGGGTAGAGGGGAATTTCGAACAGGATACTTTGAAGAAAATAAAAGGGTAGAGTATTAACACGGGAGGTGTTACCAAGTAGCAAGAGATGAAGTTCGTAAGTTCTGATGTCAGATGAAGGTGAGGCAATGACAAGAAAAGAAACTGGTTACTATGCATACTTGTCAAATTGAATGGATAAAAAAAGATGCGACAACAACACTAATTCTATCATAGTTATTTAACGCTCATATATTTGTGAGCAGATCAGTGCGAGGTGAAGTTTCGTGACGACAACATCACTAAAGTTCTGCGCTGCTCTCAAGTTAACAAATTAACAGGCAGGGTGAGTGTTGTTCAAATAATCTGCGAGGTGAATGCTGTTCGTCACCGTCACTTGGGGCAGTTTTTTCATTGGATTGATTTCTCGGCACCCCGAGTTAATTCCTCTTTAATATAAGTTGTTTTTATGGTGATTGAGTGCCTCAACTTTACTTAGTCATTTCTTGTAGATTTTGTCCTCGTAATTTTAACCCTGACACTATATTCCGGAGTCAAGTTCAGCTCAATAGGATGTTAAACTTTAAAACTGCCGTTTTACTTATATTGATAGTAATAGTAATGCTGAATTTTTCGTAGTGTGTTTCTTAGTTTTGCTCTAATTTTTGGTTCCATTTGTTAATTTTAGAGCACACAGAAAGTTCTATTTGTGGCTAGTAATCACAAATGTTTCGATATTATTTAACTCGTAAAGTAAATTGATTGCTATAACTATTGTCTTCCCTCTCCTTGCACGTTTTCAAGCTCGTAAAATTTTGTTCCCTAAAGTATCATTCAGAGTTGGAACTCAAGTATCCTCTTTCATGGACACAAAAAGAGATGTGTGCACAACGTTAATTGAATTTAAAATATGGTAGACAATTATAATTGCTTCTCTCGAGCGTATGTTGCGTGCGATGGGAGCTTGAGGGCCCAGGAACGAATAATAATTTCTATACTGATGCAGGAGCCTGCTGTGCAGCTGCCGCCACCAGCCTCTACCGCTCCTCACTCTACTCCCACCTCTTCCCTGCCTGCAGCTGGTGAGCTTCGTCACTTCTTATTCTGCTCAACTATGTCTTTTAAGCTACCGGAGTACACGCAGATTTTTCTACTACTTTCCGAGACATGTCTTCATGCCGTGTTGTGTCGTGAGTAGTGCTACGGTACACAGTAACTTCGGAATAAACTTGGGGCCTCACGTGAACACGACTGATGCATTACTAGTGAGAGCCTTGTCAAACACTGACCAGCAATGACTTCCTTTGATTACGAATACAAACGAAATTTCGTAGAAGAATAGTTGCAGTGGAAATCATTATACAGAGGGTGTGAAAGGTGAGGAGCAACGTGGGTTTCGCAGGAGAAAATTGTGCATGAATGCGTGTTTGTGTCTTAGCAAGTTCATTAAAAGTATTAGTAAAGGAAGGAGATGTACTGGACCGTTCATGGATCTAGGATAGTATTGATAATAGTTAATAAAGGTGTTGTATATAAGCGTTCAGATGTGCATCTACTTAATGGTAGATTGCTGAAGCCCGTGTAGTGTTGTTGTGTGATAAATAGGGCGATCAGAGTTTGAAGCGAGTGATTAGTTTCCAGTACAAGTGATCTTGAGACAGAGTTGAGTTGTGTAATGTCGCTGTTTCTTCTTGGGTGGAGAGCGTCGTCAGAGATGTGATCGCTAGCATTTTTAGTAGAGGTGTTTGACTTATGGGAGTAGATAATGGTGCAAATGACTCGAGATAATTATTTCTTGTAAAAAATACAATACCCGTAGCTGATTCGAAAGAAGAATTGAAATAAAACTGAATCTGGTAATGATATGCCATTAATGTTAATTTAGAATTCATACTACTAGGTGTAACGTGATAGGTATTCTAGGTATGAAAATGCTTGAAGAGTTAATGTGAGTTCAAGTTCAGAGAAGATGGAAGAACTACGATTTTTTGAATAGTTATGGTTGTGTATGGCTGCGAAGAGAAGGATGGTAAAGGAAGTACAAAGAGAAGTTCATATAAGTGTTCACATTCCAACTGTTTTGAATGATACAGAGAGAATAGCAGAGATAGAAAAATTCAACTTGTTGGAGATGAGGAACTTGATGTGTAATATTATTACGTATAGGAGTGCACTGTTTGGTGGTGAGGAATGAGGCAGTGCGATGAAGGGCACGTATGATGAGTAAGTTCTCGGATGTGGTAGATTCCGCATCATTGAGGTGGTAAGGGCGTGTAAAGAGAGTGAACGAGTGGCTTGTGGTAAAGAAATAGATGAAATTTGATGTGGGAGAATGGTATATTAGAGGAAGTATGTGATGTGGATGTAGTGCGAATAGTATTTGGTAAGAGTTTCATATACATACAGAGTATAATACTGTGTGATTGAGACTGTTGGAAGTGGAGAACGATTGTTGACCGCTAATTATTTAACGCTGCTCCAATTACAGTCTGGTCTTTCACTTTGCTTTCTCAAAAAGTAGGGGTTACGGGGATTACCAAACCTCCATAATAGCTGCGGGTCCTGGTTATAAAGGGGTAACAGAATCTCTGCCATACGATTATAATTTCTTTGACACATGTGTGTACTTTATTAGTTGGATAAACTAGCTGGTTCGTGTGTGACTACGTTCATGGTGTTTGGGGATAGGCAAGGTATATTGACTATCCCCAAATCCCCTAGCGTCTATTGACTAAACATGCTAAAAATTCGTCGTCGCAGATACTAAATTAGTATAGACTCTATTGAATTTGTGACATAGCGGTGTGTATGAACGGTAGAATTTCTTGTCCCTGGCTTTTGATTTATCCTTGAAAGAAGTGCAGTAGATGCAATGTTTTGTTCTTCTTCGTCAGAAACAAGACTTCGAAACCAAAAACTAGGTTGCCTCTTTTGGAATAATATTCTCTTCTAATAAAACATTAACTCTCTTGATCTAGTAGAAAATGCCCCGGCCTGCATGTGTATTATTGTTGAGTGTTAGGCGTAAAGAACATGTTGGGCTTCATAGAGTATTGTACTTGGCTCATTTATTTTCTAGGAGAGTAGAGTGAGGCTGAAGACCTGCGGTGGTTAAGGCGCTACTGGTTCACACAGATTAGCTCTAACGCACTAGTTGCCAGTTTAGATCACGCCTTTGGAGTTTATAGTGTAGGTAATGTCCGTTGATAGCTCTCCTCGGCACTGTAAGTTAGCCTGTAGCTTCTGATCATGACAAACTCGAGTCACACCACCCTTTACTCATGTATTTGACACCGTACAGGAAATGCGACTAGAGGTGTCACTAGGCAGGGTGTGCAGGTGTCACTGAGCAGGATGTGCAGGTTGCTCAGTTTTACGTTAACACGTTGACTCCGAAGTGGTGCGTATGTGTACCACTTAGGTTAGGTTCTGTAATTTTTTCAGATCCTTCTCGTGACTATGTGTACAAAGTGAAGATTTACACCGGCCAGGTGTAAACTGTAAACTGCGTAGACTGAGAGAGGTTGAGTTGTTCAACAGTAAAAATGAATAAAAATGGAATTTTATAGTAATCATCTTGCAGTGAATTTACTCGCTTACATATTTTTTAGCAGTCTTTCATGTTCTTGAATTGTATTCATGCACCTCGTTGACGTGTTCATTACCTCTTCACTGATTTTTAAGGCTGATCTGTTCTGTGATGTTTCTTGTAACACTTCGATTTTTAATAATGTAGTTTTCTAGGCCTGGTCATTGTTATAGTTTTAAAAAGTTCTTTGTCTACTTTATTGCTACACATGTTTGAAAATAACAAAAGATTCATTGCGTTTCTCCCCAAATAGATAGACATCGTGATTAAATTATAAACCTAATATTTTTCTAGGAAACTCGAAGAAGAACATCTTTGACGTAAACATTTGTGAGGAGAAGCGCAAACCCAAAAGAAAAGCAGAATACACTGAGATGCTGGAGGGCATTCACAAGCGGCGGTCTGTGCAGGTGAGAATTTGAAAAAACTCAATTGTTTTATTGTTAATTGCTTTCGAGGTCGCGAGTCATTATATTGCGGGTTTTTGAAGTTCGTAATTTTGTTTGTAAAGTTTAGAGCGGTTGATGGAATGTGGTATAGCAAGTACTCGTCCTTTATACGTTTCTGTAAATGTAACGGTCTCAACTCAGGTTGTATCAGGCTGTATCAGGTTGTATCGAAAGTTCTGGCGTTTGTTTGCGTGAGGACTTATATGAAGAAACATCAAGAAATATATTTATTTAATCCTCAACATGGTGACCGTTCTTCCCAATAACATCTTCCTATCTACCAATAAGCTATATGAGGCCTTTTTCATGAAATTAACTTTTTTCAACTGGAAAAATGAAACTAACTTAATGCCAACCTCTTTTTTTTGAAAGTGAGCTTTAGGCCTACGAAATGATTATACATTTAAGCATCTTAAAAGATGATAATCTGCTGGAGCAAGGTGAGGGTTGTATGGTCGATAAAACATTATTCCTAACGAAGTTTCTCTAGAAGATTTTGGTCAGTCTTGCAGTGTGGGGTCTGACATCATGTTGCAGAAACCGCCGTTTTGTATCTATCAATGAAAGCAGGTTTCTTGTATACAGCTGTTTTCAGATATGTTAGTTGCTAGCAATAAAATTCAACTAATATTATTTGAAAATTTTCTACCAGCTCGCACTGAATAAGTCCGTGCGTGCCTCACCACACGCTCAAAATCTTCTTTGGGTGACGACCACTTCGAGGTTGTTGGGTGGCTTACGGTCGAGCCGCTGCTCTAGTGCTTCATGCTGTTCTAGAGGATCCATCTCTCAACTCTCCTAATGGTCCTTTCCAAAAAAAGTGCTTGAAGTTCACAGGTTGCTTGCGATTGTTTTTGGACAAATCACGTGTAACTCTATTTTCTGGCCTTCGATATCTTTTCATTTCACCTCAGGTGGTCATATGACTTGTATTAATTTCTTCGCTCAGTTTCCTGGTTGTAATGATGAGATTTTTTCTACAGTCAAAAATCCCTCTAAAACAAGTCTCCTCGGGCTTCCTTTTCATGGTTTGTCCTCTATGCTGAAGTCATCCTTACTGAAGCTGGAAAACAATCTTCTGCAAGTCCTTTCATTTACCACAGCATTCGACTTATGTTTTTGAGTGATTTTGCGTCTGAACTTGCTATACTCCCATTCTGAAATTCGTACAGTAAAACGTGCCTATTGTGCTCTTTACTTGGTGGATATATGTATATGGGCCAATAACACCAATGTTATAATTTTTCACAAAATCTGAAAGAATAAATAAATATTTAGTAATATGGGGGACAACAAAATACGATTTTAGAAGTTGGCTCGTCTAATCATGTCTCAAAGCTATACTTGAAAAAAACGGACTGAACTTCCGTTACATCCAAATATTTGGAACTTTTTTAGTTTTTGCTTCGCGCCAATTCAATTCTCTCATGCGAGACTCGTTTTAGCCATCATTTCGTAAAGAAAGGGCCAACATTTGATAATAATAATAATAATAATAATATTTACATTGTTTATACGTCAGCAGTGTCACTAGTTTCTGCTACGTAGAATTAGGACTAGGTTTATCCACCGGTTTAATTTTAAAATTATTTTTTCGATACGCATCAAAGTCGCTTAATTTTTATAGACCTCGGCGGCAATATTGTCCTTCGGTGGTGCTAGTTAGTCAGCGTTATGGTGTCTATATACATTAGAAAACAATCTAGATATCTGCCCTAGTTTTAACATCGGTGGCTCATGACTTATATTGGTAGTTATTCTTAGTTTTCTTGTATGATATGACTTCTAATTTCAAATAAAGGTACATTCAAATTTATTATTTATTAGTACTAATATTAAAAACTACTAATACTAATTGACTCACACAGATTTTCACTATCCGGAGGTTGAGATGAGCTAACTATTTGACTTGGTATATTGGTGTGTTCATTCCAGGGGCTGATCACAACGCGCTCGACACGCCAGTCAGAGCGACCCTCCCCAGCATCGTCTGCTCGTGGGAGTTCTTGCACTTCTTCCTCCTCCACTGTTGTCAGTCCTACTTCTGAGGCGCCTGCTATTGCAGCTGCTGCCTCAGCGCCTTCCACTCCTGCCACGGTTGCTGCTGTGTCGTTGGCTTCTACTACAACCTCAACTTTAGCTACTGCTTCTACTCCTGTGCTTAAAGCGGGCAAAAATTTACCCTCCAGATTTTCGGAATCCGAAAAAGTACCTCCTGCTCTCGTAATTGAAGAGGCCGATTTGGCTCACTCTCCTGATAAATTTTCTAAAGTCCACACTGATGGCACTAATCTAACTGATGAATTCCAAAATGTGACAGAGCCTGTGTCTTCAGCGCCTGACTTTGATGCCGCTGAGCCTGATACCCTTTTGTCTTCACAAAATTCTTTCAATCTGGTCCTTCCACCGGAGACGGAAACGAAGGTGCAGCTGGAACCCAGACAAGACAAGCAGCAGTTGCTGGAGATCCCAAAGAGAGCCTCTACTGCCCGGCTTACGTCACTGCCGCTTGAGGCACAACTCTCTGCTGTGCACACTGCACATCCTTCTAAGCTTACCAAGCCTCTCTCGAATCCGTCGTCTCTCGCTTCCAAATTGTCCAATAAGAAAAACAAACTTAACAAGACCGCTGGCTCATCTAAACCCAGCTTGCTGGCGAGTCTTTCAACAACGCGACGTGCACCCATGGCTGATGATTGCATGCTCTCTTGGGAGAAGCACGGTACGGTCTTATACATCTGTTGTGTGACATTCATGATTATGTAGATGCCCAATGGTCTTAATTACAGGAAAGATAACTTACCGTGTCTAGGGTTGTAGTGACACAATTGATTAATTTCCTGGCTCTCAGAAAATTTTCATTTCATTAGTGAACGAGAGTTCTATCACCAGCTGAAGCGATGGTTTCACTTGGCAACACAGAAACGATGCTCACAGAGGACAGTGAAAGGCGTACAGTTCCCTGCTTCGGCATTCAGTTGCATGCTCTCTTAAGTTGATTAGCTTATTTCACCCCATCATGAAATTGCTCATCCACTTGACGCTTTGCGTTGTAGTTAATGCACGCAGGTGCTACTCTACCATATAAATAATTCTTCTTCCCTCAGACATCTCGTTATTTACACCCATGCTCACTGTCTCAGACATGGGCTAACTGCAGTTACCAAAAACAAAATACTAAATCACCTCTTCTTCTATTGGCTTCACACAAGTTTAACTAACAAGCTCATGTTTGATTTCTGAGACACAACTCCAGTACGGTCGCGGTGGTCAGCAATTACATGGAAACCCGTCTACACATGTTATTTTAGCTTGCCTTGTCGAGCCTTTTCATGCATTAGAGATATGTTTTTGCGAAGAAAGTTAAATAATGAAACTAATGAAAAAAATCATCTTCAAAATATTTAACTAGAGTGTTTTGAGCCGTGGCTAACACAAAATGTCTGGAACACGCCAAAAATTTAAGACAGTGAATTTAAATCACATCACTAAATTTATATACTGAATTATAAAAACGGGGAAACACAAAACTAGGGATTTAACGCTCAATCTTTGGGTTGTCCGTAAAAATCGTTCAGCTTATACAAATTCGTTCGCTTCCCAGTACGTACAGAAGACATACACAGTAGCGTTCATTAAGCAAACACAGTGAAGGTCGTTATTTAATTTGTGAATGTAATGAAAACTGGAATGAGAAGGTCAAACTTAGCTTAACAGGAACTGAGGTGTTTAATTTACTGTGACCAACAATTGGTACACGTTTAGTCACGCATGGTCGCTCATCTACCTCATGGAGATTTCTTTGAACTTTCACTGAATTGAACGCATGAACAGCTTTCCTACTGAAGAAATGCTAGTCAGTCTCATAACTCCTGAAAGTATGTCAGTTTGCTTTGTTCGTATCAATTTATTCTTAGTCCTTTATCTCACGCCACTTTCTTGGACTTGTGAAGTGCTTATCATTCACAACATTCAGCAAGATATGTACCTTTTCTATTCGTGAAATTTTGTCAAAATAATTTTTAAGACTTTCTTCAAGAAAATACGCATATCTATAGTATCAAAAACTTCTTCACTGATTTGTGTACGTGACTTTTGTGCTTAGGTTGCAACGTGGTGAAGGAAAACTCGTTCCCTGGCTGGAAGAAGCAGTACAGCCGCCGCCTGCCCTACACTGGCCAGGACAGCTGGGATGTTGCATACTTCGCGTCAGTCTCGTGCTACTGTGTGCCTTTTTTCTACCTAGTTCTTTTGACAATGTTGCTTCAAAGTAATGCCATTTGAACTCGAGTGATATATTTGTGCGCTTCTTGTATAAGTTAGATACTACGTATGTATGTACTATGTTTTAGCTCTTTCACAGAATTTTCAGTAGAGCCAGCAAGATGTGTTCTACGCTGGAAGTTGTAAGATATGACCGGAGCTCATGGCGATATAGAATAGAATAGAATGAGGCTATAGGAACGAACCTTCTGGCCCATTCTTGGGTTGGATAATTACTTCGATAATTATTCGGTTGTTTGCCCAAGTCCCATGCCGTATTTCTAGCCGCGTCAACCATGTCGGCAACGGGATTCGAACCCGGGTCTTTCCGCTCGCAAGCAGACTCGCTCACCAGTCGACCAAGCTGGTGACGTATGTTCATATCATGTATGTTCCTAGATTTTTTCATAACTTATTTCGTATAATTCAATGACATTTATGAATTTGGAACTACCAAAATTATTAATCAATATGTTGTAGTGTGTTGTTTGTTGCATGATAGAGGTTTTCGCAGAAATAGGATCTGCCATTGAATGCCTTGCAATTTTGTCAGTGTAACTGATACGAATTCTTAGCCGTGTTTTTATGGTGTATACTCGTACGCATAAAAGCGACGAGTGTCAGTTGAAGTGATGATGTTGCAGGCCAGACGGCAGTGTGCTCCGCAACAAGCGCGACCTGTCCGCCTACGCCGAGAACAACACGCTGCCCTGCCTGGTCGCCAGCTTTGACTTCACTGCTGCAGGAGTTACAGGTGCTACCTCAATTCCGTATTGGATGTGTCTGTGCTTCTTCTGTACCAATGCATGCCAATCATCCGTCATGATTTCTTCGTTTTTCATCTTTATTTTGGAGGGTATTTAATTTTCGAATATCTCTAATATTTCAGTCTATAATTTCACTCAGTGTGTTTTGCTGTGTTTGTTGAGCGTGAGCGTTAGTTAGCGTGGCAAAAATTGTATGAGCAATCGCACGAGTGTCCAGTGGCTGCTGTGATAGCCAGTGGCTGCTGTGGTGCCTAGTTACCGGCAGTTCGTTAGGAGTTGCAAGCTTAAGGACGGAATTTAAAATATAAATTAACCACATCAAAGAACAAGTTTAGCATATTTTGAAACATTATGGTAAGGGTTTGTGTCATGATCAGAGTAACACAAAATTCCCATTGAAAATAATGTGTCTAAATGCACTATACATTAAACAAATCTATTAGTTGCAAGTGCCTGTATCATGGAATGACTATTTCGTACTAACTCGAGTGTGTTGCAGACGCGATGCTAGAGCACATGAAGGTGTGTTCTGTGGGGACGGCGAAGGTGGGCATGAGCAGAACTATCGCCCTTCCATCCTTAGCACCTCCAGCCTCTACCACACCTATTCCGCCCACCTCTACCACCCCAACCTTGCCACTCTCTCCCATCAAGACACGGTCTTCCAGTACGTCTCAAAATAGATCTGAAGCCGTTCCTAATAAGCCGGAAGTCCAGACTCCTAGCAATCATCCGTCTTATCCCACTACTCAGCCTACTAAGAGTCACCCATCAACTCGCTCTACTGACTCGCAAGGAACTGAGACATCCACGTTTTCCGCATCCTCTCGAGAAAGTGAGCCAGTTAACGATGAGTGCACTCATGCACGGATTTGGGACGACAACAATGAAAAATTACCTCCCCCGCCACCTCCTCTGGTGCGATCAACGACTGCTGCAATTTCGTCAACACCTGTTTCACGTGGAACAGTCTCTGCAGTGGTGACTGCTGGTGTGGACGCCGCACATGCTGCCACTGCTGCCGTCCTGCAAGACGAGGAACACGAAGCTGGCGTGTGTAGCAGCGACAGTGACGAAGATAACGATCAGGACGTGTTGTCGCCTCAGTCTCTGCCAAACAAAGTGACCCAGGCAAAAGTAAGAAGTAACCCATGTGTAGTATATGCGTAGTCACCGTTCTGTTAAAGGTAGAGCTTGTTAAAGTGAACTCCCTGGTCGGTATCTTTGGTTGTGGTGCAGTTGCAATGTACTGGGTTATTATGTTTTTAATTATTTAAACGATTCATGGAATTAACGTCGTATAATATTTTTAACTATAAATGGAAACAAATAAGAAAAAATGGACTGTAATGATTATATTGCATTAAATATCATATGTTAATTATCAGCTTTCAGATTCGATCCATTCCTATGAGCGCAAATATGATCCCTGAACTCTTGTTCCACATGAACTAGATGGAAAACAGTTTCTCCTAGGTTCTTGGAAGTGTTTGAATATCTTGCTCAAATAATTCAATTGATGCTTCTTTGTTCTCCCAACAATTGCGTACTTGCTGCAAAACTTCTGTTCAACGGCTGTTGGCTATTAAAGCCAACTTTATTATTGAACAAACAAAGATTTAATTTCCCTCATCGATTGACAGTAAATGTAAAGTCCGTTGTTATAGATATCATTGAATAACATAAAGCTCATTTACAATATTTCTTGTCATAAATTCATCATGCGTTTGTTAAAAACTATGTAAACACTCTGAGGTATACTTCACCACTTCTAGACGTATCTGTTACGCCATTGAAATAACCTCAAAACTATCCTGTTTCCTAAGAACTAAGTTAAGTGACGGTAGTTCTAGTTTTCACCATCGTATAGCTTACAGCATAGTATGTTTTACACTATTGCTTACTTTGTTTTATCGTAGTATTCAGTGTCTTATGTCTTCACTCACACAAATCGGTAAATCCTTCTTACTCTTGATATTAAATCCTTGATATTAAAGGAGGGAAATTGTGCGTAATGGGTAAAGCTATGAAAGAGGTAAAAAGTATTTTTAAATATCCTGTTTAAAAATTGGAGAGTGTTCAATTGAAGGAGACGTCTCATACGCCGCGAAATACGGTAAAGTGATAATAAATTAGACGATTACAGGTGGAAGTATTGAATTAAATTCTAATATTTAAGTTAAAACAGCCTGTAATGCTGTTCTACACAACGGTCGTGATTTAGGTGCTGACTTTGACTCGTGTGTGTCCAGTGAAGACAACTAGTCGCTTGGAGAGACAGTGATGTCAGTTTTCCTCATATATTTCATTTTTAAAAATCACTAATTGCTCATTTTTGTCCTTGGTAATAGTTTCCTTCATTTTCAATGAGACTTTTCCATTGTTCCTCCAGGTTTTTTGATGCCTCGTTAAAAATATATTTAGGTTTTAAAGAGAAAAACAGATCGAGTTCAACGTTTAGTTGTTCATAATTTTCATAAATTTTAATACTTGAATGATGTTGCAAAAACCTAAGGCGATGCCAATCAAAACAGAAAGGTGTCACGTGAATAAGGTGGGGGAAGTAAAACTTTCCAATTGAATAATTTTTTCGCGAGTGATTTTTGCTGTATGCAGTCTTGCATTGTTATGCTGAATTACAAGACTTCTATTGAGTAATGCTGTTCTTTTTTCGAAATTATGAAGACTTGAAATTACTCTTATGTTATGTTAATTATGAAGACTTGAGTTGGATTGAACAGGTGAGCTAATTCTCTACTAGTGGATTTTGGGTTGTCTTCTACTGAATGTTTAAAGTTTTTTTTTATCAATTAATGTAGGTTATCCTGGAACTGGACTATTCTTGAGATGGAAACTTAGCAAATCACCGTCAGCATTTCTAACTTTCATAACATTGTTCCCACGAGCAGAATAAATGTTGCTTGCAGCTTGTGCCTTGTACTCATAGAGCATTCAATGTCGTAGGTGCTCCGCTGTTTTTCATCAACATCCATTTCTAGAGGATTGCAACAAATAAATTTAACTATATGTAGTAACTATTCCTGAAAGAATTAAAGATGCAGTAGAACTCAGATTTCATTGAAACTAACAATCGCAGCCCACTTAGGAGGATTTAAAAAAATAATCAAGAAAAATCAAATCACTTTCATCTAACCTAATATTTCCTCCTAGGTCAGGTACAGCTCCAGCTTTGAAAAATTTCATCCATTAGGAACTTGTGAAGCTTCTCACCGCGGTTCATACTATGCATTCAAGTTTATTATTTTACTGAGAATTGGCTGTGTTTTTATGTCAAATAATTATACCATGTTGAACTTTAGCTGCTTTGAATTGTGTGTTTAACCAATCTTATACAATGTCTGATTATCGACAAAAAGTCGATCATTTAGGATGAATAAAGTATTTTTCAATCAAACTGGTAGTAAATTTCAAAGCATGTGGTAATAATTACAGGTTCAGTAGGGTGCTGCAGATGATCAATCTGGTTGGGCTATTAATGCGACAAACAAGTATTTTGTGAATATGCTGTTTGTGTTCATACTTCATTGGCGTTTTATGGAGATGCAGCTGTGTTCAGAAGTAGCTGTCGCTACTTACTGTTTTATTATGACTGCTTTATGCAAGAGTTGACTGTTGGTTATGTTTTACGTGCCAGGAGTTAGACAGAGGGGATACATGATATTCTCCCACAACTGGGGCTTCTAACCTCGCCCATCTGCATTGTCGCATCGGGGTTTTCGATGCAAGAGTTTTGTTGCGACGTATGCTTATTGCCTTGTTTAAATGTCTTTACTTCAGCTGCGATACTATATCCCTATCATGTGTTTTTATTACTGTAGTGCTCCGATTGCCGTGTTTTGTGAGCCGAGAGATGCGACACGTTCAAGCAAAACTCACTGCATTCTGTTGACGTTTTTCTCTGTATTTTCACACTTTAGTCTCACTGTAGTGGTTATCACTAACAATTTGGAGCCTTTTTAGGAGGGTTCCAGTTCTACCAACCAACCAACCAATCAACTACCAATTGTAAAATTGTTTTATGTAACAATTTTTATATGTAATAGAAATTATATTTGTATAATTATCAACATGCTCGTAGCACTTTCAAGCTGGTTTCTTGAAGTTAGAATAGAATAGAATAGAATAGAATCAGGCTATAGGAACGAACCTTCTGGCCCATTCTTGCGTCGGATAATTACTTCGATAATTATTCGGTTGTTTTATCCAAGTCCCATGCCGTATTTCTAGCCGCGTCAACCCTGTCGGCAGCGGGATTCGAACCCGGGTCTTTCCGCTCGCAAGCAGATTCGCTCACCAGTCGACCAAGCTGGTGGTACCAGTCGACCAAGCTGGTGGTGTTGTCTTACAATAGCTGTTCATAGTAGATTGTTTAAATACTTTACTTTCAAATTTTTCTACAGGCATGAGTCGAACGAAAGGCCATAACTTAATGAGTTATTTTTACGATTTCTAGCATGTTTCTCTTTCCTCATCGAGTCACGGTTGTAGATATGTATTTATTTTTGTTAATAAAAATTGAGTTGTTTTATTCAGCGTGCTACATACCTCGTCAGCTAAGATTAAATGGATTTCACTATGTTAAATAATCTAGATTAGTGGAAAAAATGTTCCCTGTAATACTTTTTAAAGCCATCGATGTTTATGCAGACATTTCCGGTTCTGTACAATTAGAACTCGTGACCGTTGAGGAAATGACTGAGTCATGAATTTCCTGCTATAGATTTGTGTTTGTATATAGCATTGTTTCATAGGCAAATAATCGATACTTTCTATTTTTGACTTGAGCTTCTTTATCTGTATTGCATTATGTATTTGTCAGTATTAATGGGTTGAGGATATCCGATACCTGCCTTAAATTATCCCGTGACCTCTGCTGCTGTGTTCTTCCGTCGATTGCGTAACCCCTTTAATTTAATTGAAAAACTGGCCGAAGCAATTGCATAAAACACTTCGCTGTACTTTCACTTTAAAGCAGAAGTGTTTGTGGACTTGTTGCAGAGATTCGTCTAAGCTCGATTAAATTACTTTAAAATTATTATGGGCCACCAAACTTGTATTCCTTTGAATTACAGGTTCGTCTAGAATATCCTAGAAGTGACACGTCTGCACCTGACGCGCATAGACGATCCCTCAACTTCACTCCATCTGGCCGGTTCAAGATCGAGATCCCGATCCTGTTGGGAAGTGAGGCGAGTGAAGTGGAGGAAGGGGTTGAGACTCCCCAGTCTCTCACCAAGTCATCATTGCAAAGCATCTCACCGGCGGACACCAAATCTGCCTCCACTCCCAAGTCTCGGCTGGGGGCATCGCGCCGGGAGACAAGTTAGTTTCTATTTATCGCAGAAATATTGCAACTATTAATGGTTTGAATACCAGATATTTTTAAGATGTTCGTTCGCTCTCATATGCGGAGATTCAACGAATACCCTTTGAGTATATTGACTTTGTGAACACCGTTTTGTTTTTCTTGGTTTTAAGTGGATCTTACGCATCTAACGAGTCGTGGGTACCTAGAGAGCGGTGACTAAGTTCGACATTAGCTCTGGGATTAGGTGATATAGCAAGTAGACATTTAAGTTTTGTGTTGTGAATATAGAAATTTGGTCTTTACTTCACCTTGATCATTGTTTCTGTTGTTTGATGATAAAATGAAAATTGCTTTACAGTGACACTGGTTTAACCGAAAATCGTAATTTCGTATAACTGACTCGTATAATAGCTCAAACGAATCTGGCGTTTGCAATAATTGAATCAGTTTCATTCACGGAATGCAGGGTGTTAATCAATTATAGAGGTAATTAATTCAATAATAACATTCTTCACCAGTATTTTCTGTATTCACTCGCCAGGGTTCGTGGAGAGCCCCTCCGTGTCGCTGGAGGAGCACGTCTGTGTAGTGAAAAACTGCAATAAAACCTTCAGGAAACATAGCCTTTTGCAGGTAAGTGATAGTTGCTTTTTGTTCAGATCTTTCCTAACCTTCAACTCATTGTTCATTTTTTAGTATTACGCGGGGTGGGGGGCGAATAATTTTTTTGTTGGAACAAACAAACTAAAATTTAAGAATAATATCATTGTTCTTATAGTGTTGGAAATTTCGTAGTATTTCGATGCAAATGTTTCATTTTTATAGTAATTTTTTCTTTAAATGTCACTGTGATAGCAGGATGAGCTGCTGCCCGAGAATCTACTGCGGTGAAACTTTTCCCAAGTTGTGTTGACTTTGCGCTATGATCATTCATTGTTTTGTGTGTTATGCTTTACTGGTAGTGTACGTCTTGCATGGCTGTGGTCCACACTGAGGTAATACGGTCCCTGCCACCTCCCTCACAGATGCACCTGAAGCACTACCACCCTGGCACTGGTGGTAGGCTAGGCTCGGTGCCCAACGTTGCCGACCTTGCTTATGCCCGCACTGCGCAGGGGCTTCTGGAGCCTGGCAACACACTATTCGCTGTGAGTGATGCCATTCGTGCATCTTTAACACTACATGTTGCGTTGTATGTGACATCAAATTGTATTTTCTTTATCACTAGTAGACAAACAAGTTAAATTTTTGTTTTTTTTTTGCTAAAAATTTCGTTTGATTTGTCAGTGGACGTGGACTTTGCGAAAGAGTTTCCACATTAAAGGATGTGCCTTTAGTATCCACAATACAATGCTTGCAATACATGTGTACCCCACCGAATTTTCTGTTACCTAAATCCTTAAGAGTGTGACAGAAAGTTGGACTAAGCAAGGAAGCAAGTGCTGAAGCAACAACTTGTGTATTATTATACAGTTGGAACTAGTTGGCCCGCATAGGAAAAAAATCGTGTTTTTCAATGAATTGTGTTACCACTATCATCATCATGGAATCACATCGTCGTGTGTTTAAAGGAGTTTCCATATTAAATTCGAATAAGACTCATGGCGAAAAAAATCACTTATTTTACAGTAATCTGGCGACTTTGGTATCCGCAATGTATTGCTTGAAATATATACGATGAAAATATAAAAATATAAGGTTTTAAAAATGGTATCAATGATACGCAAATATGATAAGTACATTTTTCGGATCTTAAATTTTAAAAATGCTAATTTTTTTCCTATCTTTCCCATGAAGCATGACACCAAGCACATCTACTTATATAATACACAGTGTATCTCCGCCTTTGTCTCTCTCTCTCTTTCTCTGTATCTGTGTGTGTCCGTCTCGTTACTTTCTATCTATTACTGAAGAAAAATTTGTGAACTGGATTCAGAACAGGTATACATGTATTATAAACAGTATATTGTAGATACCAAAGGCGCCGGATTACCATAAAAAACGCAAATTTTTCCCATTATAAGGTTTCTTCGCTTACACGGCTATGTTATTGGTAGATATGAAACAGAACGGAAGTTCTTTATGTATTCATGAAAAATATTTAGGTTCTGATAGTACCACGGGTAAAACTGAAAAATGTATTTTATTTCGTAGATGCTTCATTTTATCACTCTAAGCCGAGGAATTCCCACGGATACTATCTAGACCACATAAGAGACAGAATGGAACTTTATGTATGTATTAATGAAAAATGTTCATTAACATCACAATAAATCGTCGTAGAATAGAATAGAATCAGGCTATAGGAACGAACCTTCTGACCCATTCTTGGGTCGGATAATTACTTCGATAATTATTCGGTTGTTTACCCAAGTCCCATGCCGTATTTCTAGCCGCGTCAACCATGTCGGCAGCGGAATTCGAACCCGGGTCTTCCCGCTCGCAAGCAGATTCGCTCACCAGTCGACCAAGCTGGTGATAGGTCTCTAATACATTCGTCATTACAGTAATTTAAAATTCGTCTAATATATACTGTGGAATTTTCACGGGAACTATCTAGTGTACAAATATTCATCATTGTGCCGCTTCCACATTTTCATCATTTCCTAGTTGATTAACTTATTTTCAAGTTTATCAGTGTCTGCTCGTAGATATAATGACCTATTTTAATTTTATGAAATAAAAACTTCATTTCCACTCGTAGGATCGTCGCCGAAAGCGCCATCGTCTCTCTTCTCCCCCGGAAAGCAAGCGGCGCAAGTTGGAAGGTGCCGGTCGCCGTAAGGTAAGATACCGGATCATTATATTTTTAGTATTAACTGATCGATTTCTTGAAAAATCTTGTGTAAGATGAAACGAAGAACCAACTTAAAAAGGTACATTTTTACAACAGCAAACATATCGAACACAAAAATTCTGTCTTCAATCCAGAATAAACATTGAAAGGGAACGACGAAAATTTTCATTACCATTGAATTTTCGGTTCCTTTTGCCACTTTTTGCAGCACTGAAGATGACATTTTTATATTCGACACATTCTGTATTTCTGACAATTTCTATTGAGCCCCTAATTTTCGTGTAGTGTGTTGTAAGTTATAATCCTTTCACATTCATGGTCAGAAGAGAGGTGTACCTCTTCATGAAGTGCTGTTTGTTGACGAGGATGTGATCACTTTTACGATGCTGAAGAGGTTTATTTATTTCACTGGAGCGGCGTCTGTTACGTAATTTAATAGGCGTGCTGCGTAAATATGTTGCTGCTGTACGATACGAGGAGCACTTAGGTGGGCAGTAATACTATTGAGGATAACTGTACAAGTGCGACGCTGGGAAGTGAACTATCCGCTTTGCTTCACTATAACTCTACATGACGGACGTTGATATCGTATGGAGTTATTTTACAATATCAGCGTTTTGTAATGATACGATCATTGCCATGGTTTGCAATTTCTTAGTGTAATTAGTATTAAATATTTTAAAATTCTAATATAACATCATGCCAAAAAATTATTTCTATTTCGGGAAAATAAATCACGTGTCTTAAAGTACTTTTAATTTGGATACTAGGTGCAGAAAATGTAAAATATTTAGGTTCTCTTTTAATATTTTTGAGGAATTTCTTATAAAGAATTGTTTAGGATTTCCCGTTTCACTCTCTGATTGTAACACTCAACATCAGAGATCTAAAAAATTTCATGGTTTTAGTGCTTACCTGTGCTTATCACGTTAAGTTTCTTATTCGTGTTGGTTACAATAGTGAATGTTCTACCTGGAATAAAGGCAAATAACTTCAAAGGCCGGATAAACTTGATAAAATGTGTACAAGAATTTACTGAAATAAAAAACCATGCTGATAAAACTACATTAATATGATAGGATAGGAAGGAGATTAAACTCGTGTTTTATTATGATGACATGACCCAATTGTGAATTTTTTTACTCAAATATTAAATTCGCGATTAGAAAAATATCGTACCATGGGTTTTCATCGATTATAAAAGTCAAGTTTCAGAGCAAAGTCCAAAATATTGAAAAGATAACTAGATGTGGTTGGCCTGTGCTCCAGCACAGTTGGATGAGTTGTGTGATAACTCCCTGCCTCTATTTGTAAAAAAATTATACTGATGTTCAATAAAATGTTTATTTGGATTGTGACCAACGAAAATATGGCCAGTACGTGTTGTTCTTCAGTTTGGAATATATATTAATTTGAGTAAAGAATATAATGCATAAATAAAGATTATTAGATGAATAAACATTTCATATGAAAACGTTATTTGTAACAAAATAGTCTAAATATTTTAATCAGTTCTGGCCACCTTTCACAGTAAACATCTCTGGGTGCCCACTGTTCATGATACTCAGAAAACAAAGGAACATGTGTTTTGTTACTGAAATGAAAAAAAGCCAATGTAATTTTCCTTTGGTACATTGCATTAAGAAATTATCAGTATTTCTACCGTAATAAAAACAATGATCATCAATATTCATGTGAAATTAAAGGAAACGAATCTTTTTACTTTTGATGAAATAGAAGAAGTTATCATTAATGGTCTTGCGACAAAATGGATGGTGTTCTTGCAGAGATACACGCATCAGTACTCCCTAACTGAACTTCAATGTGAGATAATCTTCAGGTAGTGAAAAGAAAAGAGAAACATGGTTCTTCCTGTTGCGAAATATAAGAAAAATCCTGGATATTCCTACAGGAAAAACTTGGTCGAATCTAAAGAACGTTGTAAGAGCCTTGTTCTTGCATAAAAACGAAATGAATATGCGCTTACGTTGTACCAAGCGATTGTCATGCTCTTCAACGTTAAATTGAACAAAATGAAGTAATGAAAGTAAAAAATAGTTAAGGGCAACTTGTTCTAGAAGCTTCAACGTAATTTTTGGGCAACACCGTAGCGGTAAAGGTCGCTTAAAATATATTGAAATGATAGTGAATGCTTCAAGAAAACAAATGACGTCTCAAAAAATATGCTGCTGCGGTATTATAGATTCCTGTGCATCGGATGCAAATATATGCTTTGTGAAATAAGTTGAGCTATCAGTTTTTCGTATTACTTGTCGATAAATTTCAAGATATGGTCCAATGAGTACACTTATCAGACATAAGTTCTTACATAATGTCTTTATAAGTTCTTGCATCCAGCAAATATTGGTTTGAAGGGAGAGTTCTATTGAAATTTGGCTTGCATATTTCAGCCAAGTTGTAGATGGTACTGGAACTAGACCCAGGATAATGATTTTATATTTTATTTCAATTGTAAAATTTTGTGTACACTGAGAGGTATTCTGAAATGTACAGAAATGAAAACTGAAATTGCTCTTGCTGTCTATCACAACGCCTTTCTATTTGGGTTTGAACGATGAATGATTTTCTTTCTTACCGTAATATTTCAGTCAATTGATATTCGTAGAACCACATAGCGAAATGTTATGCATAGTGTGAAATTATAAAAGTATGTGCTTTCAAGAACACTTTTTTATCAATAAATTCCGGGAATATGTAGCTTGTTGCCATATTTAAAAGTGTAAAATACCGTATTTGACGGCATATAAAACGCGAAGACGAACGTGTCATATAAGACGAAGTACTGAGCGTAAGTGGGGTTAATGAGCGTCAGAGAGAAGATTAGGCAAGGCCTACGGGCGGTCTCAAACTCGACCTACAATGTATAAGACGCAGGGCGATTTTTTGAGCCAAAATTTTGGAAAAAGTGCGTCCTATATGCCGTCAAATACGGTAAATTCCTAAACGCTGAAAAATAAAAAAATACTTGTAAATATTATTTGTATGAATAAGAATACCGAAGGCTAGCCAGAACCGTGTTGCTAGTCCAAAGAAAATGCCGATCTAAGCATTTTCTAGTAGGGTAACTTTGACTTCCTAACTGAGATCTCTATGATTGAAGCATCTTGCATGTTCTGAGGTCGCTTGGGTGCTTGTAACTTTTTATATGTATAAAGGAAGAAACTTTTATTGAATTTTTGTGTTACTTCTTGGCTCATACATCCTCAGTCTTCTACAACACTGGACGCTGTGGAGGAATCAGACGTTGGTTCCGTGGATATGGACTCTGTGGATACGCGCCGAGCCGACCACGCCCACGACTCAGATTGGACAGCAGATCAGGAGTCGCTGGTGGGAGACTCCTACTGTGCAGCTGGCCTACCAGACAACCAGTTCACAGGTACCATTCTTGTTATGGGAGGTGCAGAAATTATTACTCATTTTTACTGAGGTTTTAAATGAACCAGTATTTTAAGATGGTCTTATTATTTTCAATTATACCGCAGTTTGACGGTGGCACGTGATTTCAAGAAGGAAAATTTCAGTTCACACTTTCTCTACAGTTTCATAAGTCATCTATTCTCAATTATGAAAATAACACTAAAATGAACAAAAGTATAACTAACAGTATCAAAAAGTCTACATTAAGTTTTTAATTATTGTTCGAACAATTTAATCATCATCATGATAATTATAATAATGATAGTCAAAATATAATAACGCATGTCGGTGCGTGCCATCTGTATCGGAAGCGCAAAAGGGGACAAAAATAAGTTGTTGCTTTCGCGTTATCAGACGCGATTGACTTTACTCCAGTCAAGCTCTTTTCTTTTGGGTCAGAAATCCTGATACTCTTCTGTTTGCAGGGTCTGCTTCAAGTTATTTGGCGAATAATGGCCAATTTTAGTAAAAAGTGAACACTAAGTGTGCTTTAATTAGTCGAAGTGTGATTCTTGAACGTTCATATATCTGCCATGGATTATTAAGATCATTTATGACTCGTTGATAAAAATTCTTCGGCCTTAATACTAGAAAATCCTTGAACGGAGATTCTACTTCTGCTTTGGACCCTGAAATTTTATTGCTTAAAAAAGTATTTAGATTCTTGAAAAAATAGTAGTCCATGGGTGAAAAGTACGGAAAATGAGAATGTAGGAAATTCTCGTAACCCAAGTCTGCCAGTTTCTGAAGCGTTATGCTGGCAACACGTGGCCGCGCATTGTGTGGAGCAGAATTGAACCACGCTGATTCACTTTGCAAGTGAAAATGCATTTTTGCAAGTGAAAATGCACTGCTTCGAGTTGATTGCAGTGAACCTCTGTTGTGATGCTCTCATTAGCTTTCAGAAAGCTGTTATAAAATGGACAACACCAATTGCTGATAACCAAACAGTCACCATAATCTTCTGTAGATGTAACTTTGGTTTTGAGAAATATTTTGGTGGCTTATCACGATTAAACCATTGACCTGATCGTAAACGATCAGGTCAATGTGGTAGTGCATTTCACATACCGTTTTTAATGTTTCACAGAACGAGCATCGAATACACTTCAAAACTGCCGAACTTTTTAATTTTCATTGAGCTAATGCGGAATTTATTTATCAAGCTTTTGATCATACCAATTTGCTTCAGGTGGTCTAACACCGTTGAACTACTGATGCAAAGTTGCTGAAACATTTTTTTGACATTTTGTTCAACAATTGCTTTCAAATGTTCATTATTAAGAGTGCATGGTCGTTCTTTATCTCCGTCATTATCATTACTGAATTTCTGAAACCACCTTGGTGCTGTCAGATCACTTATTGATCCCCCTCTCTCTCCCCATGCTCTGTTGATATTGGCAGCTGTTTGGGAAGCATTGCAACCAAGTTTGAATTCGTGCAAGAAAAGTAAGCGAAAGTTTTCTTTTCATATTCATAAGTAAGGGCTTATACGCTTTAGTAATGTGTATCGGAAGAAATATGTAGACAATTATAGAAGAGGCCATAACAATTATTAAATATATTGAAGTTTTCCAACAATACAATATAAATACCATGATCAAATTGAATTGCGAAAGTTTTCCTGAAATGGATAGTATTTTCCGAACAACCTAATAGTTTACCTGTGTCATCCTAATAGCGCAGTGTATCCACACAAATTTCTATACGCGAGAGAAAAGACGTGGTAAAAGACTATACTCCAATTGTGTCTTAATTAGTTTCATGAATTAGTCGGTGACCACCGGGTAGTCTTTCCAACTCTGTAGACATTTATGTAACTATGTCGCATCATAACGTTACTTCCACCGTACACCAAACTTTCCCTGTTCGTATACACATTCTGCTACTCACATAAATACTATTGATAACATTCAGCAATCTTTCACCTGTTGCATAGTTTCCACATAGCGTTTTTGTCAACAGTATCATATGATTTCTCAGTATCTGTCAACGTCCAATGTTAGTTTCCTTTTGGTAAATACATTCTCCCTGCTTGATTTTGCCACACACACTTGATCTACCCACTCTAAATTCCTGTACCTACACTTCTCATTTATCAGTCTCATAACTTGTTCTGATTCTAATCATCTGTACTCTACCATTCATTTTTTCCAGCTTACAACTTTAAATTCTTGCATTTCTCTCTCGAGGTGTCTTGGGTAGCATTAGTCCTTTTAACATCCAAGGCCGTTATACCGGCAGCTTCTCTAAAGCCTGTATGGTCAATGTGGTTAGGAACAATTTTTTGTGCAGTACTTGACAGCGGAAGCGATGAAGACAGCGATTTTGTTGGTTTCCCGTCAGTGCCGATAACCAAGATCAGTTCCTCCCCGGCTTTGCCTCAGACTATAGAAAGTGCAGGTTAGTAACTTCTCGCTCTCGTTTCAATAGGTATACAATTCTTTTGTTTTTCTGACTCTAGCATTGATTTACTTTCAGTGTGCATTTTCTATTAGTATATCTAAAGGTATTCTTAATGATGTAAACGTCTTGTTTATTTACGATCTTGTATTGCTTCTACGATGCAGAATACAAAATCAAATGCACAATAGCAAAGCAGCACTCTTGCATCCCCATCCAGGTGATAGTGTAGTTGTCAGCTGATTTTAGTGAACAAACATATGGTAGATTTTCTCAAAAATAGCATCGTTGTCCGATTATCCCTTTGACTTTGATGGCCCAAATCGGGCTTCAAAGTAGTACGGTTGTATCATGTCATGTGCTAATTGATCAGACGCAGTGGAACATTCAGCAAGTGCAGATGAGGGCACAAGTGAACAGAGTGATGGGGAAGCAACGGACGTCGCTGATGAGGAAGAAGAAGTTGAGGTGGACGACGAGACTGGCCACCGCCACATCATCAACTGCTGCTGCGGTTCTGATGAGGAAGATGGACTGATGCTGCAGTGCGACGTGTGCATGTGTTGGCAGCACGCGCAGTGCTATGCTATTGGTGAGGCTAACACCGTAACAATTTGTGCACATGCCCTCCACTGCCACATACCAACATTTGGTTACGCACGTTGTACGGTCCTAATTAATGTTTTGAACGCGTTCATAATCAGAGCGTGTCTATAGTTTGTTGTTGAATACAAATGCTCATACAGGTCACAGCTTAAAACACTTTGGGTTCTTCAATATTATTGAAGTATAAAATATTGCGTTTCGTGCGCTGTTTAAGCTTATTGATTGCATTTGGGAACATGGCCAGAAAAATCTAGGTATGGATGAAAAACAACATTGTAACTATTTAAGAGCATTTTAGGGATGTAATTTTACGGAGAACAATAACACATTGAAAAGGAAAACAATACATATAAAATGTTTGTATTCCTTTTTTTCATAACGGGGCGATGTATTATTTTACCGTTTTTATATCAACTATTAGTGATAATATTATCGTTTTATTTATTTTTATTTATGGGTCGAACGATTAAAATGTTTGGTAGGTAGCAAATGTACGTATAAGAGTGTACGTTAGCACTATTGGACTGGGTAATATATAGACTAGTGAAGTGGCTTAATCATTTCTAGAGATCTAATGAGTGGCATACGAGACGAAAAGAATCTCGTATGCAGTTAGAAATAAAAGGATATGAGTTAAACTAAAAGGCGGATCGTGGTTTAGATGGACGAAATCAAAAAAGAAAAGGTATCTGATAAAATTGCAAAAATGTCCGCTGGAAATTTGAATAATTGATAACAGATCTTGGCTCATGTCTATGATGTAGCTCGCGTGGGTTTAGGCTTGACGTTTGTTTAGACTTGACGTTTGTTTAGATTTGAAGTTTGTTCAGGCTTGACGTTTGTTTAGGTTTGACTGTAATTTTGTCGCAACAATCAGATCTGGCTCTACAGGACCTAGATTTATGACCGTAGATTGGTGTCTCTCTATTTGTAAAAGTTTTGATTTGTTTTTGATCACCCTCTTGATACAGCTTTATGTAGCCCTATAATCTAAATATCGCCACATAACTGTACGAAGAAATTTAACAATAATACGCGTTTATCGTTATTTGACAACAAGACCTTTTTTCTGACATTTGTTGAAGACAAGATCGATCTAGAAATACCTATATTTTTAAGTGGTCTAAGGTGTTGTGCATATTTGCTCCGTACAAAATTATGAATGCAAATGGTTTGTGTCCAGGTAAGAAAGCTGTCCCCGAGAAATACGTTTGCTCCATGTGCACAAATCCTGATCTAGTCCGCAGCAATCATCGCTACGATCACCAGGTCCGCAACTGGCTTAAAGAAGGAGCCATACCCAAGTGAGTAATACGCGAAAAATTTGCTCTTTCGTTTCTAATTTTTCTTTAGATTTTATGTCAAGTTCTGCAGGGTGCAGCAACATTACTTCCTTTTTTCAAAGCACTTTGCTTTAAAAAAAAGGAAATTATGTTGCTGCATCCCGTATTTTATTTACAAGCATAGATTTGTGCGTGGCACTATGTATTAGGTTGTTACAAAAATAATGGCCGCTCGAAGGTCTGGAAGGCTTCTGAAATCGGCCATTATTTTTGTAACAACCTAATACAATATAATGGTGTACGCCCAATGTGAAGTGTGAACAACACATGTAACTTAGCGCATCTGGAAGTTGCGTGGGGCTTATGAGGGATGTTGTTCCTGCGACCTAAGAGTTGTATCCCAACCACGGACTCGCCGCCTACCAGTGACATCGAACTCGCTTAATGAACTTCCTTCGCTTATTGTATCATCCGATTTTTCATATATTGTAAATTACTCTGCTTCTAGTTCCATCATTAAGTGTATTCTTACGTCTGCAATCAGTTTGAAATTAACTATTCTTCCGTCTTCTTGTAATATGTCGGAGAGTGTTACCTCAGAAATATCTGGTTCATCATAAACACCAATTAACCTTTCAGCTGATGCAGCTGCTATGTTACCTATTGAACACGTGCGTGACAAGAATATACAAACCTGTCTTTTCCTATTGTAACGGCGTCTTATTCTGCAGTTACTTCCATTACTGATGGATGCTCTGAATTACGTATAGTTTTTAGTTTTTGACTATTTTCCTTAATTCTGATTAATTAATGCTTTTCTTCGTTATCAAAAATGGAGGAGGTAGCGTAATCCATTTAATTCATTGTCTCTCGTATGCTTCTCCCTTCATTAAGAGGGTTTCGATTCTGGTTATTGCCTTCATGTTCTGTCTCATGATTCATACTGGTTGTATGTGTTAGTTTAAGCAAAAAGCTAAAATTCCAAGTTTCATAGAGTTTTGGGGATAAGATCTCTTTTATTACCAAGCATACATATTTACTTTCATTGTGTACACTTTTTCCATGATATGCACCCATTTGACACTATTAAAGAAGGCTATTAATATCTTGTCCAGGTTTTCCTTCTCATGCGATGATGTGGGTCAAGGAGCATTACTGGAGGCGAGCGTTCAGCGCGGGCACGAGCTGGCCACTACCCTGCTCCAGCACTCTCACCTACTGCATGCCATCAGCGTCATGCTTGCCATCGCCAAGTATGGCAAACTAGCACTTCCAATGCTATTAATGCAGCCTAATTCATTTAAATTCTTGTAGGAGTTTTCTGATCTTGTGGTTGCTTACCAATTGAATGATGCATTTTAGTAACGATGAAGTACTCGCAGCTAGTTCAGAGAAGTTACTTAAAGGTTAACTGAATTTTATAACCTTTGTAATAGGAGCAAATTCTAGACTTTATTCGATTTAGAATGAAGGGATGAGATATGTTGGTACAAAAATGTTGAGAGAAATGAATATGAAGATGAATAAAGATGATGTAAAGAAAAAATGAAATCTTGTGACTTGTTAGAAGTGCGATTTAATCGACCTTTTTGTTAGGGTGCAGAGGATTAGTGACAAACCCTAGCAGAGAGGAGATTCAACATGTTAGAAATGAGATGCTTGTTAAGTGTATGAAAGTTTAACGAAATGAGGAGTGATCAAGATCATGAGTTAAGAGAACGAGTTATCGGACAGAGTAGAAACCAGAGTGTTGAGTTAGTTTGAGCATATTGAAGGAATTGGCGAACAGTATCTCGTTATGCGAGTGTTCAAGTTAGAAGTGCCCTGAAATTGTGTTGAAGGTAAACGGAGCTATAAATGGATGAAGTGACCAGAATAGCGAATTAGGACGCTATATCTATAGTGAATTCACAATGGAGACTGCTCATGAGCCACTAATTTAATTATGCATTTACAAATAGAGAATGGTCTCGCACCAGCCCTTTAATCTCGAGAAGTACTAGTTTAGGGGTACAGGAACTGCACTATGATAAAGCAAGAGTAAATCATCGAAAGCTACCTCGCTCTACGCCAAGCTACCTGAGACTCAGACTCAAGCGAAGCATAGGCGCTGGAGTGATAAACTCCCTGGTGTTCTAGCCGTTGCAGGAAGTCTGCAATTCATCTGTCATTCTGTATGTTCAGGGCTAGTCTAGAGATGTGTTATCATTAATGTATGAAGTATAAATTTAATAGATATTAAATTATAAACATTTTGAGGAAATATGTTTGAAAAGTTTATCATCTAAACAGCAACAAAATTTTATATAAATTTATTATTTTACCATCTCAAAAGCCTTACTTTTGCACGTTGTTCTTGGTTACAGAAAAACTGATCATCCGAAGCTGGTGATGTGGCACAAGAAATGGTNATCCAAATTAAAAGTACTTTAAGACACGTGATTTATTTTCCCGAAATAGAAATAATTTTTTGGCATGATGTTATATTAGAATTTTCAAATATTTAATACTAATTACACTAAGAAATTGCAAACCATGGCAATGATCGTATCATTACAAAACGCTAAAATTGTAAAATAACTCCATACGATATCAACGTCCGTCACGTAGAGTTATAGAGAAGCAAAGCGGATAGTTCACTCCCCAGCGTCGCACTTGTACAGTTATCCTCAATAGTATTACTGCCCACCTAAGTGCTCCTCGTATCGTACAGCAGCAACATATTTACGCAGCACGCCTATTAAATTACGTAACAGACGCCGCTCCAGTGAGATAAATAAACCTCTTCAGCATCGTAAAAGTGATCACATTCTCGTCAACAAACAGCACTTCATGAAGAGGTACACCTCTCTTCTGACCATGAAAGTGAAAGGATTATAACTGAAAACACACTACACGAAAATTAGGGGCTCAATAGAAATTGTCAGAAATACAGAATGTTTCGAATATAAAAATGTCATCTTCAGTGCTGCAAAAAGTGGCAAAAGGAACCGAAAATTCAATGGTAATGGAAATTTTCGTCGTTCCCTTTCAATGTTTTTTCTGGATTGAAGACGGAATTTTTGTGTTCGATACGTTTGCTGTTGTAAAAATGTTCCTTTTTAAGTTGATTCTTCTTTTCATCTTACACAAGATTTTTCAAGAAATCGATCAGTTAATACAAAAATATAATGATCTGGTATCTTACCTTACGGCGACCGGCACCTTCCAACTTGCGCCGCTTGCTTTCCGGGGGAGAAGAGAGACGATGGCGCTTTCGGCGACGATCCTACGAGTGGAAATGAAGTTTTTATTTCATAAAATTAAAATAGGTCATTATATCTACGAGCAGACACTAATAAACTTGAAAATAAGTTAATCAACTAGGAAGTGATGAAAATGTGGAAGCGGCACAATGATGAATATTTGTACACTAGATAGTTCCCGTGAAAATTCCACAGTATGTATTAGACGAATTTTAAATTACTGTAATGATGAATGTATTAAAGACCTACGACGATTTATTGAGATGTTAATGAACATTTTTCATTAATACATACATATAAGTTCCATTCTGTATCTTATGTGGTCTAGATAGTACCCGTGGGAATTCCTCGGCTTATAGTGATAAAATGAAGGATCTATGAAATAAAATACATTTTTCAGTTTTACCCGTGGTACTATCAGAACCTAAATATTTTTCATGAATACATAAAGAACTTCCGTTCTGTCTCTTATCTACCAATAAAATAGCCGTGTAGGCGAAGAAACCTAATAATGGGAAAAATTTGCGTTTTTTATGGTAATCCGGCGCCTTTGGTATCTACAATATACTGTTTATAATACATGTATACCTGTTCTGAATCCAGTTCACAAATTTTTCTTCAGTAATAGATAGAAAGTAATGGGACGGACACACACAGAGATACAGAGAAACAGAGAGAGACAGAGGCTGTGAGAGAGACTGTGTATTATATAAGTAGATGTGTTTGGTGTCATGCTTTATGGGAAAGATAGGAAAAAATTAGCATTTTTAAAATTTAAGATCTGAAAAATGTACTTATCATATCTGCGTATCATTGATACCATTTTTAAAACCTTACAATTTTTATATTTTCATCGTATATACTTCAAGCAATACATTGCGGATACCAAAGTCGCCGGATTACTGTAAAATAAGTGATTTTGTTCGCCATGAGTCTAATTCGACTTTAATATGGAAACTCCTTTAACCACACGACGATGTGATTCCATGATGATGATAGCGGTAACACAATTCATTGAAAAACACGATTTTTTTCCTATGCGGGCCAACTAGTTCCAACTGTATAATAATACACAGTTTGTTGCTTGAGCACTTGCTTCCTTGCTTAGTCCAACTTTCTGTCACGCTCTTAAGGATTTAGGTAACAGAAAATTCGGTGGGGTATACATGTACTGTAAGCATTGTATTGTGGATACTAAAGGCAAATCCTTTAATGTGGAAACTCCTTCGCAAAGTCCACGCCCACTGACAAATCAAACGAAATTTTTAGCAAAAAAAAAACAAAAAATTTAACTTGTTTGTCTACTAGTGATGAAGAAAATACAATTTGATGTCACATATAACGCAACATGCAGTGTTAAAGATGCACGAATGGCATCACTCACAGCGAATAGTGTGTTGCCAGGCTCCAGAAGCCCCTGTGCAGTGCGAGCATAAGCGAGGTCGGCAACGTTGGGCACCGAGCCTAGCCTACCACCAGTGCCAGGGTGGTAGTGCTTCAGGTGCATCTGTGAGGGAAGTGGCAGGGACCGTATTACCTCAGTGTGGACCACAGCCATGCAAGACGTACACTACCAGTAAAGCATAACACACAAAACAATGAATGAACATAGCGCGAAGTCAACACAACTTGGGAAAAGTTTCAACGCAGTAGATTCTCAGGCAGCAGCTCGTCCTGCTATCACAGTGACATTTAAAGAAAAAATTACTATAAAAATGAAACATTTGCATCGAAATACTACGAAATTTCCAACACTATAAGAACAATGATATTATTATCAAATTTTAGTTTGTTTGTTCCAACAAAAAAATTATTCGCCCCCCCCCCGCGTAATACTAAAAAATGAACAATGAGTTGAAGGTTAGGAAAGATCTGAACAAAAAGCAACTATCACTTACCTGCAAAAGGCTGTGTTTCCTGAAGGTTTTATTGCAGTTTTTCACTACACAGACGTGCTCCTCCAGCGACACGGAGGGGCTCTCCACGAACCCTGGCGAGTGAATACAGAAAATACTGGTGAAGAACGTTATTATTGAATTAATTACCTCTATAATTGATTGACACCCTGCATTCCGTGAATAAAACTGATTCAATTATTACAAATGCCAGACTCTTTTGAGCTATTATACGAGTCAGTTATACGAAATTACGATTTTCGGTTAAACCAGTGTCACTGTAAAGCAATTTTCATTTTATCATCAAACAACAGAAACAATGATCAAGGTGAAGTAAAGACCAAATTTCTATAATCACAACACAAAACTTAAATGTCTACTTGCTATATCACCTAATCCCAGAGCTAATGTCGAACTTAGTCACCGTTCTCTAGGTACCCACGACTCGTTAGATGCGTAAGATCCACTTAAAACCAAGAAAAACAAAACGGTGTTCACAAGTCAATATGCTCAAAGGGTATTCGTTGAATCTCCGCATATGAGAGCGAACGAACATCTTAAAAATATCCGGTATTCAAACCATTAATAGTTGCAATATTTCTGCGATAAATAGAAACTAACTTGTCTCCCGGCGCGATGCCCCCAGCCGGGACTTGGGAGTGGAGGCAGATTTGGTGTCCGCCGGTGAGATGCTTTGCAATGATGACTTGGTGAGAGACTGGGGAGTCTCAACCC